>SNQJ01S0139667.1:25197-41850 GCA_010110895.2 Picea sitchensis | reverse complement strand
AAAACTTTGTGCTATGGGTCTTT
The DNA here is from genome assembly GCA_010110895.2 of Picea sitchensis. Classification (NCBI taxonomy): domain Eukaryota; kingdom Viridiplantae; phylum Streptophyta; class Pinopsida; order Pinales; family Pinaceae; genus Picea; species Picea sitchensis. The sequence continues at coordinate 41,827 of SNQJ01S0139667.1, read as the reverse complement.
CTTCAAGGGTTGACATAAATGACAACCAACCTTAATCAACAAATATGTACAATTTACATATTTAAATAAAACCTGAAAAATTCATTTATATTCTTCCCTAATACATAAAAATATATTTTTGTTGATTTTATGATTTTATGATTTTATGAATAAGAGATAAAATAGAACTAACTAAACTAAATCACTAATCTCAACTACAAATATATCTAACTAAAATACTAATATTATACTAACAAATTAATGAAAATAAATTACAAATTGACTTGGAGGAATGCTCCAGATTTGCCCTGTGTATGATGATTATTTTAGCTGATCGGAGGGAGGAAACCCACACTGAATTATCCAGTAGCTCCTCGTAAACGATAGTTGCAGTCCTCTTGAAGCGTGATTACAGGACAAACAAGACATAAAAATCACAACAATTATATGATTTATAAATCTCCACAGTTAGATAAACCCGTATGCAAACACTTATACAAAATAATTCAATTGATGAAGAAGAGAAATATGTCATTCATTAACTGAATAAAATAATTGTTGTGTTTTTAAATGTTGAAATAAATCAGACATGGATCATATTAATTAAATCACATTAGTCTGCAAAATATTATGATAGCAAAAGTAGTCTATAATCACTTGCTAATGACATGCATAAACTTGAAACAAAAAAATGATATTATGAAAGCGAAAGTTGTAGCAGAACATCAACTTTTGTCTCAGTTTGTATTAGGAATCCATAGCCTGGTTCTCCCACAAGTGAGGATGATCCTTATTACAAAAGTAATAAGTATTTATAAGTTTTTCCACAGGGTAAAACCTCCCTGTGGAAGTTATCAAAACTGTTTACATAAAATCTGGGAAGATATCCCAAGTTTAACTAAACTAAAATAAAACTAAAACACACAAATATTCCCCTAGCCTGACCAACATGTCCCATGCAATTCGAATTTACCTGAAAAGGGCCAAAAATGAACAAGTTAGAAGGATTCTTTATTAATAAAATCATTAAAAAAATCTAATACTATAGACTAGCTACAGAATCTTGCGATTCTGTAGCTGGTCTAAATAAGACACATAATCAACATCAAAATCGATTAAAAATATTTAAAAAAAATCAAATTCAATTAACATCCAATAGCTATTTGAAAACGAATCATTCAATTTGAAGTTGTTATACCATTCGAAATAAAATGGGATCCAAGTCAATTAAATGACTACAGAGATAGGCGTACTATGTTTCTTTTGTCACCACAAAATCGAACGAACAGAACCATAATCCAAAAGTTGTGAAATCGTTTGATATCAATTTGAAACTGACATAATCAAAACAAATCGCAGGAAATTGTTATGTTGCCTTACCAACAAGAGATACAATCGAATCCAAACAAGATCATTATCAAATCATTATAATTATATTGTCATAGAAAACGATTCATGCCACGAGTAGATCAACTTCAAACTGGCGCGAAAATCAATTCAAATAAAATCATAATAGGATCGATTAATCGGTAACAGAAATCGTAATTTGTTATTGCAAATTGGGCAAACAAGATCAATTGACTTTGGTCAACATCCTTCATTTGGCAATGAATTATAATCGGATTCGACAAAAATAACGAATGTTGATCAATTCGTTTTACAAATAAAACAGAGCAACAATTAAAATATGAATCCAGCTCATAAAACAATCTTGCCAACTCAAGATATGGTATAATCCAATCAAAATAAGAGTGAATCTAACATAAAAGGTTTTAACATAGTCATTACGAATCAAAACCATTCCACGATTCAAGGGCGTTTGCACAGGCTTAACTGAGAGCATTGTTTTCATACGAAACCGAGTAGTTCTTTCCAAATTGAAACTGCACAGAGTTGTATTCCTATTCTGAGAAGATTACATGACATATCACAAGATCGTAACAATCAACCTCATTGAAATCGCTTTCCAATCACAGCATGTGAACCATAACAGAATAAAATCCAAACATGATCGTATTCTAAATCTAGCATGAAAAACTTCCGGTTTGGAGTAGATACAAAACGAATTCAATTGAAAGCAAACCATCAGTTTCGTTAACTCAATCAGTCAAACGAACAAATCAAATCCAAACGAAGATCATTCGAATCCAAAAAATCTATCAATGGCTATACTGGGAAAGATCAACTCATGTATCTAAAATGAAATTCCATTTATTTTTAGCAAAGAGAAAAATATACAGGATGAACGCATCATGACAGAGCCATTTCAAAATATAAACAGATCTATTCGAAGACTAGATTCCATTCACTATATTAATCATGGTCACTCACAAAGATAAAATGATACCAAAATCCATACCTGTATGGCGGGCAGAAGGCTTGGTCACGACAATTTGGAGTTGATAACGGCTGTGGCCGATTCAACATTCTTGAAAAGGATGGAGCCGGTTATCTTCTGCTTTTTATCAGTTGCTTGGAGCTAGTCTCTTTGGCTGGTCAACGCTGCAACTCGAATTTCTAGCGATTGAATTTTCGATTGAAGTAGGGGAACGAAAATGTAGTATCGTTCCAACCATAACTCACATTGGTCACATGACGACTGTGTGGGTTTTGAAAGAGAAAGCGAGGGTTTGGACATATTGCTGAGGGTTTTGTTAGGCAGTTTGATACCAGGGTAGTTGGGATCGTTCCTTAGGTAGGGGGAGCTTATCTCTGCCATGCAAAATAGTTATTTCCAAAGTACAACCATCGGCTCATAGTTATTCTACCCATTATAGCATAGTTCAACAGTCATGTCACTTGGCTGACCAATGAATCCAATGGTAAGTGTATAAATCAACACGCGCAACCAACTTTGTGCCATAGTTTTAAACCATCAATCATTCAATTTGAAACCAAAACCAAATGTTTAACCATACACCAATGAATCAACTCATATCAATAGTTTAACCAATGTGCAAATGCGTTTGAAACTAGGTGTCATACCAAATGAAATATATCAAGGGTTTAATCATAACATCGATATATTTTCATGAAACCAATGATCAAGTAGATCAAAACACATAAATCCAAATGCCAATGCATCACAAACTTAGCGATAAAAAGTCACACAATTAATCCAAGAATGTCCAATGAGTACAGATCGAAAGGGTTTTTGCAAACTGCATAGCGATAAATGAAATGTAAACGCAATAGGCATATTGAAAAGAAAGATAACGACAGTTCAAATAGTGATTCTAATGTAGCTTCGAAAGACCAATGTTTTCACGCTTACAGTCGTGAAAACAAAATGAAAATAAGTGTGTAAAAAGGCGCAAAGAATAAAAGTGTCGTTCATTTGAAAATTGCGACGAAAAATCGATGTTTGCGAAACATTGGTGTAGGCAGCTTATAGGACAATGGAAAAATGTGATTTGGCTGCCAACAAAATTGGATGCCCATATCAATTTTATGGGTGAATAATTATATTCTATTGTCCAAGACATTTCCAATGACTTCGTCCATGCTCAATTCTGAGTCTTGAGCAGAAAGTTATGGTTATTTGAAAATTGTTCATTAATTTTTTTGCTCACTCTTCAAGTTGGTGCAATTATGCACTAAAATTATGAATTTTTGCACCTACTAAATTGGATTTTTAGAAGGAGCTCAATTGGATTTCTGAATATACATATTTTGGGTAGTATGTTCAAATTTCACCTCTTTCTGGGTTCTGAGCTGCTAGTTACATCCTCCTGAAGTTCTAGGCCAATTAGTGTTTTTGATATTGAATGCTACAGGTACCTTCTTTGCCATATTAAACATTTTTAACATGCACAGAATTTTAATTCAGCTCTAGGAATATTTTCTATGGTTCAATATCTTTCCATTGACTACTCTTGTTCCTCAATCTGATTCAAAGAAGAAATTTATGGCCCTTCGAAGTTAGTTGGGTCTTAAAATTTACCCTCCATTGTTTGTCCTGTAGCTTCCTCATAAAAGATTCGTTTGAAGAATGATTTACACCATTAGAAATATCTCTCTTAGAGCTTTCATTTTGGCTGTAGAGACAAAGTGTACCAAGTTACAGTCTATTCTCTAGGTTTTTGAGTAGCTAAAAATGTTGTTTAGGGCCTCAAAAATGCACTGCAAGAAGATGACCTTCAAACCGTATAAAAGGTCGCAGAAATTCGTTGGTTTTCTATTGTTGTACACCATCCAAAGGACTTCATGCTCACAAATTTAAATATGTACACCCATATCTAGCATGTGAAACACCATTATAAGGTAGTGCATGTCTCGCACACCTATAACCAATGTGGATCACTTATTTGTCACGCCAATAACTGGTGCGCACTAGTTTTGTTTCACCCGCCAATATCCACCATGCACAATTTTGGTTCATGCACTAATACCTATTGCACGCAATTTTTTTGTCACGTGATATTATTCTATGCTCAATGTTCTCTAGGTGCTGCACCATGCCAAATTTTAGTACGACCCCACTGCACACCAGTACTCCGCGTACACCCTTAATTAAATTGTCGCGCAACAAGATATACCCACATTGCACGTGCACAAACAAAATTCCTCTGCACTCTGTCAATACTGCGGACACCATGTGCATGTGCCTCTCAATCCACACCACGCAATTATAAATTTAGTGTGCACACTTGCACACCAATATTTTCTGCGCATTACCATTCTACAACCCGCAGTGCCAAATTTACGTGTGAACACCCGCGCACCAATATTTTCCGCACATTGCCACTCTATACTACTGCTAGAGGGAAATCCCCCCTTTAACTACATCAGGGTTCAAGATTTATACAAAGAAAATAACCTTCTAAAAGTCAATTGATTTTATATTCTACCACAAACAAACCAAAACTAATGTAAATAAAGCAAATAAGAGAAGAGATCAGGTAACTATACCTTTGATCACACGTCTAGTGATGATCTCGTCAAGCTTGGTAGTTCCACTGACTGCACGTCTCCTCCCAAGGTTGACCTACAGGCAAACAAGAAATACAAGCATGGTATTCTAATCATAAGTCATGGTTAGATATTAAATGATAAGTATAAATCAATAAAATTACACAAAACACTATCATTTGGGACAGGAAAATGCGATTGTTTTATTCATCATACAAAGATTACAACTTATAATTTGTGTCAGCCACCATTCTGTGAACCTGGTTTGGGATCCTCTTTACCATTCTCCAAGTGCACCTTGAATGGACTCTTTCTCTCAATATTCTGATCACCTGAAATAAGGGAATGGATTGAATGGAAGGAAAAGGGGATGATGAGGGAATGATGAGGCAATATCTCACAAAAGGCAACAAAATCTTGGGAAAGGAGGGGAAGTGAAATTGGGAAAAGTTTCATTGTTCTTATTCTTGGATGTCAAATGATACCCCAAAACCTCTTTTTATATGATAAAAGGATGGTTATTCGATTGGGTGATGAGTTATAGCAAGTGGATTAGTTGGGGAACTTCCAACATCATGTAAATTTCAACGAATTCCTTGCAACTTTTTAATTTTTGCAAATTTTGCAAGTATACGCGGGTTGTAATGGTGCATCAAGCATATGTACGTGAGTTGTAGTGGTTAAAAAATCATATGTATGTAGGCTGTAATGGTACAGGGCGCGTACATCTTCTAAAAAATGGTTTTTTAAGAAGAGATTCTCAGCAGTGCTTTGGAAAATTATGCAAGTAAGAGGGCCAAGGCCATGTATGTATGAGTAGGGAATTTTAGGGATATAATAGATGCCCCCTAATGTGTGAGGTTAGAAAAGAAATTAATGGTCGAAATACATTACAATATATTCACTAATGTACGAAATCGAGTGAGCTTGGGACTAGAATTTGGAAGGTGCCATCTGCAAAACAACAATTGTCTCTCTGAGGTGAGCATACCCATGCTCGAGATGAAATAAATCATGGTTTCCAATAAAATACATTGCAAATACATGTTATATAACTATATAAAGTGTATCCATGAGAAATACACAATGAATCTACATCTCAAAATCAGTCAAAGATATACAAATATAGTATCCATCTTCAAGAAGCTACTGATGCTTGATGGCTGAAGATAAGGTCTTCAAAGATCAAGAAACAACTTCAAGATATTCAAACATTAGGTAGGAGTATAATGGGAGTGCATAACTGACTACCTTTAGGTCTTCGATGACTCGTCAAGAAAAGACATGAGGATATCGATGATCAGGAAGAGAACTTCGTCTATTTCGAATCTAGACTTGACTAGACTCTCAGGATGGCCGACTCATGAGTTGAAGAGAAAAACTGCAGAAAGGATGACTCAGGTTGAGTGAAACTTCCCTTGTAAAAAATCATGAAAGATTATCAGAATCAGGCAATATGACATTGAGATAAGTTCACGATGCAAGAGGCAACACAAACTCTCCATGTGTTTGGAAGAGTAACCAAACAGAGGAGGAAACAACTCTATGTAGAGAGAACAACTTTCTAAGGTCATACTAGATCCCAATGATTGAATAACAAACAAAAGGATGTGTTTTGTCCAAGGGAGACTCTCTATAATGCTAAGAAAGAATACATATTTCCCATCCCCTCTTTTTGGAATTGTGAATTTTTTTTCTTTTTCAATTTTTTAAGAGCTTGAAAAACAATAAAAGAATGCTATGTTACAAAGGAGGAACCGGTGTTGCAAGAAATCTTACTAGTTACAAGAAAGGAACATACTAATGCTCAGAGAAAGGAGACATGTGCAAGAAAATGACACTCGGGGAAAATTCCTCCATGGGTCAAGATCTCAGGTCACAGAGGCAAGAAGTACTACAAGGCTTGCATATAAGGCATGCTTCAAAGGTTCAGTTGAAAGTAACATGGATTCAACATTAGGCCAAAGATGCAAGGATGAAAATTTGATTAAGAAAGACATAATGAGACCCCTTCTATGTAATTTTTATGAGCCCAGAGAAGGTAAGATGGATAGTTTAGAGAGTCTGAAAAAATGTAAAAGAAGACTCCAGGAGTACCTTTTTCGGAGATAGTCTAGTAGGTTTGAAAAAGGGTTAAACTTTCACCAAAAAGACATCAATTCAAAACCATTTTAACAAGTGTGACAAAGTGTAATATCCACTGGTAGTGCCCCAGTTTTATTATGAATTGTAATCATGTTTATAGGCTAGTGAGACAAGTGTATATAACCTGGTGGGCTTATGTGTTTATTAGGCCAGAGAGCCTAAGTGTTAAAGGCCAAGAGTCTGATTTTCTATATGTAATTATGCAGATCATTAATAAAGTATAAACATCACTGCGTGCAGACTGACCATGAAGAAAGAGTGATGGGGGACTAAGCTTCCACAAGTTTGGGTAAGGGAGGATGCTAAGTGTGTGGGCCTAGGGGCTAACATAGGGGTCTTACCTATAAAGGGGATAATAATTTATTAATATTTCCTAAATGTAACTTCCCCGACTGTCATCCCACTAGCCTGGAAAATGCTACTGTACAGAAGAACATCATTCTCATACTTAATTAATAACATACATTTAAGTCATATTAAACACATTTAACTTAGAGTAAGCACAAGATTACTTCTAACATAAATAATCCCTGTCATTAACAATAATTCATATGCACAAAAAAATACATGACACATATAAGCATCATAGGCATGCAAAACATAATATTAAGCATAAGCTGATACTTATCTTTGAAACCGTGGTAATTCGACCAACCATGTGCAGGCCTTCCACAAACCTCCCAGCCTTAGACCACGCTACTCATCATGCTCAGTAGTGGGTCACCCTCGAGCTAGGAATAAGCTCCACCCAAGGCAAGGAATCCTAGTCTAGGCTGAGGTTACAGGGAAAACTTCACAAAATAACCGGAATGATTCTTCCCAGGATGCCTTCTTACACCCACTACTCACAGACTCTCATTCCCCACATGCCTATTCTGGCCAGAAGTATACACCTTCACAAGCACAGTCCATCAATGTTTTACCTCCCTCTCTGAGTCTCGACAACAGGTTGGATCAGGAAGTCTTAGAACTCCATAGATGGTGATGGACTGTCTCTCAAAGAATACCACTTCTTAGTAGACTCCTTCACCTGGAAATAACTTCTCATAGGCCTGACAGACTGCCTCTTCAACTAAGGGCCTTAAAACCAGGTTCTTCAGCCCCTTCCAACTCAATTCTTACACAGTGAGGATAACCACAACACAACCCCACTCACAAAAATAGAAAACAACAACCTACAGACAGATCGGGTATGGATTCATCTATGTAATGGAGGATAGACTGGGTTCTGGAACTCACAAGTCGACTTTCCCCTCCTGACCATTTCTCTCAACAATGCATAGGTATGTCAAGGGCAGACACAGACCAATAAAGGAATCAAATGGATTATGTTTTGGTCTTCAGGAAGGCGTCTCCATTTTCTAGTTCTCAGAGCTGCGTGATGGTATCTAAAATAAGACACAAAGGATGATGGAATGAGGAGCGACCCCCTCTACGGCTGACTTCTGCAATTTTTTAACTGCATGTGCCTGGGTCGACACATGTCACCCATGAAGTTTCATTCAATCCATCAGCATGTGTTCCTCTCCAGGAACTTAGGACACAACATATATTTCTCATGGCTTTTGGAATAATATTAAAATATTATTCCCAAGGACCTAATCCCCTAGGCTCAACACTTAGCCTCTCTTTCCAACCTTCCATCCCCCAATCCCTTACCCAATCTATGGAATATTAGTCCCCCATCACTCATTCATCATGGTCGGTCTGTATGCAATGGTTTTTATATTTTTATTAATGTTCTGCATGATTACATATACAAAAGCAAGCTCCCGGCCTTAACACTTAGGCTCTCTAGCCTAATAACACATAATCCCACCAGCTTATATAAACTTGGCTCACTAGACTATAAAACATAATTACAATTCATAATGCAATATTTATACTTCATAGACATGATTTACAACAAGGCTCGAGCTTGGGGACATTACAATCCCCTCCCCTTATTTTTGCACTGTCCTCAGTGCAACTTTACACTGCATCTGCAAGCTTTTCAAAATTTTCAAAAAGATGCAAGTACTCTGCCCGCATAACATATTCATTCTCCCATATCGCGTCCTCAGGACTATACCAGGTCCACTAGAACTTTACAAGCCCTATAGCTCGATTCCAGAGCTGTTTGTTTTTCTTGTCCAATATGCGCACAGGATGCACTTACAGGACACCTTCTTGTTCCACCTAAATCACATTCCAATCGATAACATGATTAGCATCTGGTATATATTTATTAAGCAATGAAACATGAAACACATTATGTACATTCATAGATGTAGGTAATGCAAGCATATATGCAATTGGCCCAATCCTTTCTAGTATTTCAAATGGCCCACAAAATCTGGCTGCCAACTTGGTGCAACTTCCCAGCTTCAGGGAACTCCTATTAGCTTTCACTTTCAGGAAAACATGATCACCCACTTTGAACTCTCTATGGGTTCTGTTCTTATCAACATAACTTTTCTGCCTGTATTGTCTAGCTTTCAAATTTTGCTTAATTTTTATCATTTGTTCCTCAATCGCCTTGAGCAAATCTGGCCCAAAAAAAACTCTATCAGCTGGATTATCCCATCTCACTGGAATATTGCACTTTCTTCCATAAAGTGCTTCAAATGGGCTCATCTTCAATGATGCATGATACCCATTGTTGTAGGAGAATTCTACCAAGTGCAGATTGTCTTCCCATCTTGATGGTTTGTCCATCACATACATTCTCAGTATGTCTTCTATTACTCTATTCACCTTCTTTGTCTGTCCATCAGACTCAGGATGATAAGTTGTACTAAAGTTCAAATTCATTTCAAATCCTTTGAACAATCCTTTCCAGAAATTCAAGGTGAATTTTGGGTCTCTGTCAGACACAATCGTTTTAGGAATTTTGTCCAATTGTGCCACATCCTTTATGCAAATATCAACAGCATCTGCTGCCTTGTGAGTAGTTTTCAGTGGAATAAAATGGGCAGCTTTTGCAAGCTTGTCCACCACCACCATGATCGAATCATGCAGCTTGCTTGTTCTAGGCAATCCTGTAATAAAATCCATTGTCACTACTTCCCACTTCCACTCAGGAATGGGTAAAGGTTGCAGCAACCCTGTTGGGTGCCTATGCTCAGATTTAACTTTTTGGCACTCCATACATTTGGCGATGTATTCAATGATCTTTCTCTTCATACCTAGCCAAAAGTAATGGCTCTTGACCACTGCTACTGTTTTCTAATATCCAGGGTGCCCTTCATATGGAATATTATGCATCTCCTGCAAAAGCATCTATTTCAAGCACTAGACATTGGGTACAAAAATTATGTTCTTGTACAACAATATTCCATCGATTTCCAATTTATAATTTTCCATCTTTTCTGGCATCTTACCCTGTTGTAGCTTGGCTACCAATTCTCTGTACTGCATATCTACATTTGCAGCCTCTAGAATTCTTCTTTTAATATCAATCTGATACATGCTAATGGTTGTAACATGTAATTCATGCACCCTTCTGCTTAGTGCATCAACCACTTTATTCTCCTTTCCTTTGATATGATTGATCTCAAAGTCGTACTCACACAGAAATTCCAGCCACCTACCTTGTCTAGCATTTAAGGTTGGTTGATCAAACAAATATTTTAGACCGTTATGGTATATTCTGAGTTCAAACCTCCTTCCCGTGAGGTAATGCCTCCATTTCCTCAGAGCGTGAATGATTGCTGCCAACTCCAAATCATGAGTGGCATAATTCTTGTCATGCTCTTTCAGCTTCCTAGACTCATAACATATTACAAATCCATTCTGACTGAGAAATCCTCCCAACCCTTCTTTACACGCATCCGTGCACACCACAAAATCTACATTTGGATCTGCAATCCTCAAGATTAGAGAACTGGTTAATAGTTGCTTCAATCGCTGGAAACTTTTCTCACACTCTTTAGTCCACTGAAACTTTTCCTCCTTCCTTTCTAAGGAAGTGATAGGGTGAACTATCTTTGAGAACCCTGTGATAAACCTTCTGCTATAGCCCGCTAGACCCATAAAGGATCTAACTTCCTTCACATTCCTTGGCTCTGACCACTCTCTGATGGCCTCAACCTTCTTAGGATCCACGACGATCCATTCTTCTGAAATAATGTTCCCCAAGTAATGGATCCGCCTTTGATAAAACGAGCATTTTCTCAACTTGGCATACAACTAGTTTTCTCTCAACACTTGCAACACCATCCTCAGGTGTTGTTCATGCTCTTCCTTTGACTTGGAATACACCAAACTGTCATACAGGAAGACTATGACAAACTTGTCTAGATAGTCCCTGAATACACTATTCATCAAGCACATAAAAACAACAAATGCATTTGATAGCCCAAATGGTACCACTGTGAACTCATAATGACCATACCTTGTTCTAAAGGCGGTCTTTCTAATGTCTTCATCCTTTATTCTTTCTTGGTGATATCCCGATATGAGATATTTTCACACCTTTCAACTGATTGAAAAGATCGTTGATCCTCAACAGAGGATACTTGTTCTTGACAGTTACTTTGTTCAACTGTCTGAAATCAATGCACACCCTCAACATCCCGTCCTTCTTCTTCACGAATAGGACCGGGGAACCCCAAGGTGACATGCTTGGGTGAATGTACCCCTTCTTTATAATCTCTTCAAGATGCAATTGCAACTCTTTCAGCTCTGTCTTACTCATTCTATAAGGAGCTTTCGACACTGGAGCTGCTCCAGGCATCAAATTTATAGAGAAATCGATATCTCTCTTCGGAGGTAGTCTGGGTACCTACTGAAATACGTCTTCAAACTCTGTTAGTACTGCATGGTCTCCAATATTTGAGACTTTATCTCTGGATGCTTCCTCCAGACAGACTTCAAACAATTGACAACCTTTTATGTATCACTTTTTCAACTGCATTGTTGAGATTTCTCTAACAACCACAGCTCCGGGAATTCCTTGTACTATTTTCCGATTCCCCTCCTCATCCAGGCATGTAAATTCCTTGTTAGGACAGTCCAGGAGGGCATGGTGTTGGTCCAACCAGTCCATCCCAATTAAACATTCATAAGAGCCTAAAGGAAAAATATTCAATTCATCCTTCATGCTCAATCCCTTCATTTCCACCGGACATGACTTAACCAACTCAGTGACTTTCCTCTTGGTTCCTGTAGCGAACTACACTAACCAAAACTTTTCATGTTTTCTTCTTGATAAATGAAAACTTTCCACCACCCTAGGATCTACATAACTATGTCTAGCCCCTGAATCAATTAAACTAATAAATGGTTGGTGGTTAATCATACCTTCCACTTCAATCATGTGCGACTGAAATTCAGCTTACTTGTTGTCCAGGGCCACATAGATCCTTGGAATTCTACTACCCATGTCCTCCACTATTTTAGCTCATTGAACATTATGGACAGCTCTTGCTTTTCCATTTTTATGGGGAAAATCTCTGTACTTGTGGTTCTCTTTACATCCCCAACACTGAATGGGTGTCTGTCTCGGCCTTTGTTCCCCCACTTCATCCATTCTTGGCTCTCTAAATGAAGGATGTCCTTGAGGACAATTTATGAAAAAGGGAGGTTTGTTTCCCTTCTGCCTCTGTTCTTTCCTAAACTTCTTCTGGTCAACCCAAGCCTTTCGAAATGTAGGCTTTTCTCTTTGTTGTTCATATAAGAATTTCGCTCTCCTTATTGTTTCTTCCATAGTCTTACGATCATCGTACTGAATCTTAACCTTAATAGGAGGCGATAATCCACTGAGGTACCTTTAAATCTTGACAGACTCATCTTTGATGAACAAAACATACTTCGGTAATTCCAAAAACTTTCTTTCATACTCATCAATGGTCTTGCTGTCTAGCTTGAGTTCAAAGAACTCTTTCATCTTTCTGTCATAATATATTTTAGTTAAGTATTTCCTCTCGAAATACCTCTTGAATTCTTTCCATGTGATGTCCCTGTCCCTGATGTGCTTCACCTTCACAAGTTGATCCCATGATCTAAAAATAGGGGGCTAACTTGTTTTGCTATGCAAGCACCCTCTACTCCATTAAAATAAAAAATTCCAGGACCTTGCTCAATGTCTTAGTTATGCAAGAGGTTTTATGTCTCAAGTTCATGCTTCTTTTAAATATTTATGTGTGAGGTATTTAAAAAAAATAAAATATGTATTTTAAACAAATACACAATAAATATAACTTGCAGCAAATAAACCAGCTAACTCACAACAATAACAAGATGATAAAGGAGTTCACCCCCAACTGGGCTACATCTCCTTCAACCTCCATCAATGGACTAGGCTCTCTGGGATTAGTTTGTCAAAGATTATTTTACAAGTTGTTTCTCAACTCCAATGGATTTACTGATTGTACCATTGGGTTTAGAATACATAAAACCCCAAAAATGACTAATAGAACTCTAAAAACGGATCATGGCTCACTTGGGCATGACCTCTTCTACATGTGGCCTTGAGCTTCCCTGATATTTCTTGTGCAAAAACACCTGTAAAAGTCCTCAAATTCCTTTGAAACCTATCCCAATGTGTTCAGATCATAACAATTAGCCAAAAATGACTATTCAGTCACAGAAAATAGACTTGGGTTCATCTGAGCATGGCCTCCATCAATGGGGCCCTAAACTCCCTAGAGCTCTCTGAAACTTCAATGGTTAAAAACCTGAAAAATAAGTCTTCAAATGCCTTTGCAAATAGTGCCAATGGATTCAAAACATCCAAAAACCCCTAGCTAGGCTTTTTTGGCACCTCATTTGGCCAAAAAATGAAGAACTTAGGCCTCCTGCCATTTTCCTCCTTCAAGCTTGTTGTCTCTAGTTCGCCCAAACGCACCTATGTGTGTCCAACCTAGCCTCTGCACTCATTTTTGTGCTAAAACCTAGCAGCAGACACATAACCGCAAAACCGCGTGCAACTGTAGAATGGTTAAGGAACTAAGGCCCCCAAAGTCGTAGGTGTTGGGCACATGGGGGCAGTATGGCCATGTCCCAGCGCAATATTAGGCCCTCATTGCAAGATTGGATGAGGGAACGACAAGTGTCAGGCACATAAGAATTTACCGTTGGTAAAAGGTTCGCGCACTCTCCATGTGTTGTGGTCACATGTGGTGTCGCATATAACCAAGGGCTGGGGCTAAGCCCTAGCCCGGACCCGTGCCCAACAAGCAACATATGCTAATTTAAATTAAAACGAAAACATTATATGGTAAGAACCATATGGTAGGTGCGCCGATTGGGTGACCTTTGCCAAAGATTTTCCACGGTGGGGGAGGTCCGGGGTTCGATCCCCATGGACTCCATAACATTTTTAAAATACCAAAACAATAACAGGGTGCCACATGGCAGCACATGCCTGGGCCATGTGGCACCATACCATTTGCCAAAATGATGCCATGTTAGTTGTACGGTCTCTACCATGTTAGTTATACGGACTTTCCAGTCAACGTTATTTTTGCTTGTTTGACAAATCGAACAGATCACGATATCTCACTCATCTGATGTCCGTTTGACCCCATTCGAAGTGTGTTGGGTTCATAACAACGAGGGCTATGCACCTGTTTGTTTTGAGGCAATTATGCAAACTTTGATTTTTGGGCTAAATTTTGACCCTTGGTCCAGATTTTGATCATGCCTTCCCACTAAAAGGATTTTGGACCCACAAAAGATGATGATTATCTTCCTGAGCTTCAATACTCTTTTTCTTCCAAGTTCTATTAACTGATTCTAGTTGAAAAAGTCTTTTTGACAATCACCTGGATACCTTGACATGCCTTGCATTGTAATTGGCTATGTCCCTTAACCACTGTTCTCTGGTTGTTGCTGACCCATTGTTCTCTTTGTGCTTGGAAGACTGCCAGCCTTCCCACTGAGAATCAATTCCCTCTTGCAAACTCTTTAGCGTCAACACAATTTGCTCTACAATGGTTGCAAAACTTTCCTGCGACATCTTGTCACAAACCAAGAAAACCGTCAATCTTGAAAACAAATTTATACAAGACTGAAAATGATGCAAAAAAAGTCTTTTTTCTCTTCAAGCAAACGGTCACATCTTGTACTTCATCAAAGCACATGGTATTTTCCTGCATCTTGGTGTACTCAAAATTGACTTAAAAGCCAACAAACACCATCGACTAAACATAAGTCGAAAAACATGATCAACACACATAGTCATCAAGACAACATCGACACAAGTCAAGACTCATTTGAAACATATTGACCTTCCCAAAATGACAAGTCGACATTCATGATACACAATCATGTTACAATCATGAGTCATTCAGGATGAACTATCACCAAGTTCACTGTTTACACACACACAAAAACACATGCATGTGCATGACTCTTCAACTCTCCTTCAAGTACAAACATAAGTACATAAGAGCTGAATATGAAAAAGATATATGGTTGTAACAAGTGAGCATCATACCCCTCTTTTACATCCTCCTGGCGAAGTTGTGCAACAATAAGAATGCATTCACATGCAAACTTGCATCATACAAGTTGTGATAAATCACTGCAACTTGTCATACTTTCAACATAAATTCATACATAAGTCTGAAATGTGCATCTACAACAGAAAAATGCAAGCCTTACTTGTTCAAAAAATCCAACCATTTCTTACCAAGACAACTCAATGGTGAATTTTTCTGCTGAAAATCGTCTTCTTGTGAATTATCTTGACTCACATCAATGATGGAATCTCCTCTTCCATTCTTTCTAGACTCTTTATCCATCTTCTTCTTATGTTGTGGATGAGTGGTTGGATGCAATGTCCAACATTGGTCAATGAGATGACCCATCTTCTGGCAATGAGTGCAAATCTTTTGCATCCTCTTTTCAAGTTGTCTTTGCTTGGAAAGTTTCCTGAAAGTGGTCAATCTTTTCCAACATTTTGAAACATGATGGTTATCTAAAACACAATATGTACATGGAATTTTTCTTCCATTTTTACATGCAAATTTACCATGCTTAACATAATCAAAATCAATTGAATGATAGGCAGAAATATACCTTGAACATTCACCTTTATCACCTCTTTGAGGAGGTGAATTTGAAGAGTTACAAGCTCTCCTTTGAAGACCAACAACAATGTTCTTGTTCGCATGGCTGTCATAACTCTCTTGTTTCACACATTTGCATTCATCTTGAACACACTTTTTGCATCCTTGAGGGATTGAACTTGAAACAAAATTTGTTCTTGGAACTTTTTCCCTTGTCTCCTCAACTTTGGAATTTGCTCCATCTCTTTGTTCATATCCAAGACCCCTATACTTGGGCCTCTCCTCAACAACAATAGGCTCAACAATGCCTTGTGCATACTTGCCTGACCCTCTACCTTCATAACCCATTTTTAACAATAACTTGGACCCTATTCCTCTAGTGTGATTTTCAAAAACACCAAAGCATTCATCTTGAGAGGAATTTGAAGATAAGATAACATTACATACCTCATGTTCATGCATGTACTTGGTAAGGGTTTCCTTTGCCTCTTGAAGTTGAGTCTCCATCTCATGCAACTTTTCAAGAAGCTGGTGCTTCTCCTCCTTCATGGCCATCAACTGCTCTTGAAGGACAATGCTCTCTTTTCTTTCTTCCCACA
>SNQJ01S0139667.1:6998-25187 GCA_010110895.2 Picea sitchensis | reverse complement strand
GACAATGCTCTCTTTTCTTTCTTCCCACAACTCTTGTACCATATCTCTCATGGTTACAAACTCCTTAAACATCTCTTTGTGAGAGAACTTGGATAATGAAGATGTATGAGAAATATTAATGTTTGAAGCTTCCTCCATCCTTGCAAGATATCAAACTGCAACACAAAACTTGCACAAATACCAATAGCTAAAACTCTAGCTATCAATGACAATTACATAAGAAAAACTGTTCTATGATACCAGCTGGTCTGAAAATAGGGGGCTAACTTGTTTTTCTATGCAAGCACCCTCTACTCCACTAAAATAAACTTTTCGGGACCTTGCTCAATGTCTTAGTTATGCAAGAGGTTTTATGTGTCAAGTTGATGCTTCTTTTAAATGTTTATGTGTGAGGTCTTTAAAAAAAAAAAAAATGTATTTTAAACAAATACACAATAATCATAACTTGCAACAAATAAACCAACAAACTCACAATAATAAAAATATGATAAAGGAGTTCACCCCCAACTGAGCTACATCTCCTTGAGCCTCCATCAATGGACTAGGCTCTCTGGGATTAGTTTGTCAAAGATTCTTTTACAAGATGTTTCTCAACTCCAATGGATTTATTAACTGTACCATTGGGTTCAGAATACATAAAAACCCCAAAAATGACTAATAGAACTTTGAAAACGGATCATGGCTCATCCAGGCATGACCTCTTCTACATGTGGCCTTGAGCTTCCCTGAGCTTTCTTATGGAAAAAAAACTTGTAAAAGTCCTCAAATGCCACTGAAACCTATCCCAATGTGTTTATAGCATAACAATTAGCCAAAAATGACTATTCAGTCATATAAAATAGACTTGGGCTCATCTGAGCATGACCTCCATCAATGGGGCCCTAAAATCCCTAGAGCTCTCTGAAACTTCAATGGTGAAAAAACTACAAAAGAAGTCTTCAAATGCCTTTGAAAACAGTTCCATTGGATTTAGAACATCCAAAAACCACTAGCTAGGCTTTTTCGGCACCTCATTTGGCCAAAAAATGAAGAAATTAGGCCTCCTACCATTTTCCTCCTTCAAGCTTGTTGTCTCGGGTTCGCCAAAACGCACCTCTGTGTGTCCAACCTAGCCTCTGTGCTCATTTTCATGATAAAACCTAGCACTGAAGGCATAGCTTCAAAATCGTGTGCAACTGTAGAACGATTAAGGAACTAAGGCCCCCAAAGCCAGAGGTGTTGGGCGCATGGGAGCCATATGGCCACGTCCGAGCGCAATATTAGGCCCTCGTTGCAAGATTGGATGAGGGAACGACAAGCGTCGAGCGCATAAGAATTGACCATTGGAAAAAGGTCCACACACTCTCCATGTGTTGTGGTCGCATGTGGTGTCACATATAACCAAGGGTTGGGCTAAGCCCCAGCCCGGACCCACGCCCAACAAGCAACATATGCTAATTTAAATTAAAATGAAAACATTATATGGTAAGAACCATATGGTAGGAACGCCGGTTCGGCAGCCTTTGCCAAAGATTTTCCATGATGGGGCAGGTCCAGGGTTCGATCCCCACGGACTCCATAACATTTTTAAAATACCAAAACAATAATAGGGTGCCATGTGGCAGCCCATGGCTAGGCCACGTGGCACCATACCATTTTCCAAAATGATGCCACGTGTCACAATATAATTCATCCACATGTTTGCCAATAAATGATTTTCACATCATCAACTGCCACCTTAGAGTACAGTCATGCCATGTCAGTTGTACGGTCTCTGCCACGTCATTTGTATGGACTGTCCAGTCAATGTTTTTTTTGCCTCTTTGACAAATCGAACAGATCGCGATATCTCACTCATATGATGTTTGTTTGACCCTGTTTGAAGTGCGTTGGGTTCGTAATGACGAAGGCTACGTACCTATTCATTTTGAGGAAATTCTGAGAACTTTGATTTTTGGGCTAAATTTTGACCCCTGGTCCAGATTCTGATCATCCCACCACATGGATGCCTTTCCCTTCAGTTGATACATGGAAATCCTACCCTCTGCATGAGAAGAATAATTTTGTAGTTGAAAGTATTTCCTCATACCCAACAACCAAGTTTTGGCATCTTCCTCCTTCTTATGTTCTCCATCAAATGTAGGAGGCTTAATCTTGTTCATCTCCCCTTTCAATTCATCCACTCCACATATTTGGTTTTTTTTGGTAGGGTATGGGCTTGAACTACTATGTGCTTCCTTATCGAAATTCTTTGGGGAGCGATGACAATGTTTTCTACCACTCCTCAATATTTTTTTTCTCTCAAGGGTCCTGTGACTCCCTGTTTTGCTTGTGTCACTCTCCTTTTCCAATTTCCTTTCTATTATTTCTGGGTTCTTCAACATCTTTAAGTTGAATTCACCCTGCCGATCCCTAACCCTCATGAGATTTTGGCTATCATCTCGGCAAGCTTGGGCATCTTTCTGCAATCTTTCAATGATTTTCATCACATGCCCTTCCTTATCCAATTCTCTTTCGTGCCCATAGGAGTTCGATCCTTCGACTCCCAAGTTGGCATTCCTTCCTTCTCTTTCATTCTTTGAATTGGAGGCAATCAACACTTCTTCCATTTCTATACTCGGTGTCGATTTGCAACTGTTCTGACACTCGTTGAACTCTGCACACTCAAACTGCACTCAATCGAAGTTTGTCAGGCCTTAAACCCCTAATAAAACTACAACATTCATAAACCAACGTGAATAAGAAAGCGTTTTGATTCCACGAATTTTCTGAGCTTTGTTTAGCTCTGCAATTTCTAGCAATAACCCCCATTTTCTTAGTCCCCAACCCATGTGTCCACGGTCCGTGATCAAACTCTAAACTGTTAGGTGCTACAAGGCTCTCCAAATGAAACTTCGGGTTTCAGAATTTCGGGGTTTTGGGTTTTGAGGTTTTGGTCCTTAAGGTTATTACACTCGCTTCTCTCTCCAACACCCAACTTCTGAAAATTCGATTTCCTTACCCTCTGGGCCCACAACACGACTTTCGCCCACCAAGGTAGTGACACATGGTGTCCTTAAGAAGGTCCACCTCACTCCCAGTGATGTCAAGGTCCTCCACTACTTTAACTTTTCATTTCGGAGTTTCGAGCATCAAAAGTTCATGCATCTACACATCTTGAACTTCTGTTTGTTGAAATTATGAAATTACGGTCTATTCATCTACTTGATCCAACGGTCAAGTTCCTCTCCTATTATCTATGGTGTATATCGTTTCGAGATTTCGGGGTTTCGGGTTTTCAGTAACCAGGAGTTCACGATGCAATGAATCCAAATCTCTTGTCACTTCAATCCCCTAATTCCGATACACAAGTTCTTGTACGAGATCCAACGATCCTCAATGATTTTGATCTAATGGTCCATATATTTTCAGAGTTTCATGAACTGGGAGTTCATGATGCAGTGACTCCAAATCTCCTGTCACTTCAATCCCTAAATTATGATATGGAGATTCATGTATGAGATCAATGGTTGTGAGCCTCCCTTGATCCGACGGTCTAGATATCTCTTATGCTTACACCTATCAAATATCTTCAGCCCTAACTTCCTCGCTAGGTGGCTGGATCCGACGACTCATGAGATTTCGGTACCTCTTCCTGGAAGTGCTCCACTATCCGATTCTACCCTTGTTAATCTCTTTCATGATTCAGGACTTGGAGTGACCAAGAATTTGGCCTGCAATCCAAGTTCACGATCCCTGAATTCATGAAATGATCCAATCGTTCAAACCAACCATGATCAACGCCCCACGTTTATTCTATATCCTAGGGTGTCGAGTTTCTCCATACACTAACCACCTTGCATCTTTTGGCTATCTTATGGCCCTCGTGATTTCGCGAGTTCTCCACAAAGAATTCTAACCATCCAAATCTTCTTCTCAAGGACATCTGGCCAATGACTTGGTACCCTCCTTCTGAACATTCATCTACTTGATCCAACACTTTTGGTGTAGAGTTCTCTCTCTCCCTGTGGCTACATACCACACCGGCTGTAGTTTTATAATACCGCTACACCTCCTGAGCTTTGTAACACGATCAAGTAGTCCGTTGACACCCATAAACATTCTGAGGTCTAAAATTAGTCCTCCAGACATAATTTATTCTCAAAACTTCAGTCCAAAGACCAATTACCTACCTCTCTAGGCTCAGCGTTGAAACTAGGCTCTAATACCATACTGTAACATCCCCAACCGTCATCCCACTGGCCGAGAAAACACTACTGTGTGGAACAACATCATTCTCATACTTAATTAATAACATGCATTTAAGTCATATTAAACACATTTAACTCAGAGTAAGCAAAATATTACTGCTAACATAAATAATCCCTATCATTAATAATAATTCACATGCACAATAGAATACATGATACATATAAGCATCACAGGCATGCAAAACATAATATTAATCATAAGTTGATATGTACCTTTCAAACCATGGTAATTCCACCAACCACGTGTATGCCTTCCACAAACCTCCCAGCCTTAGACCACACTACTCATCATGCTCAGTAGTGGGTCACCCCCGAGCTGGGACTAAGATCCACCCAAGGCAAGGAATCCTAGTCTAGGCTGAGGTTACAGGGAAAATTGCATAGAATAACCAAAAGTATTCTTCCTAGGATGCCCTCTTACGCCCACTACTCATAGACTCTCATTCCCCACATCCCTATTCCACCCAAGAGTATACACCTTCACAATCACAATCCATCAATGCTTCACCTCCCTCTCTGGGTCTCAGCAACAGGTCGGATCAGGAAGTCTTAGAGCTCCATAGCTGGTGTTGGACTCTCTCTAGAAGAATAACACTTCCCAGCAGACTCCTTCACCTGGAAATAGCTTCTCACAGGCCTGACAAACTGCCTCTTCAACTAATGGATTTAAAACCTAGTTCCTCAGCACCTTCCAACTCAATTCTCAGACGGTGAGGATAAACACAACACAACCCCACTTAGGAAAACATAAAACAACAACCCACAGAAACATCAGGTATGGATTCAGCTCTGCAATGGCAGATAGACCGGGTTCTGGAACTCACAAGTCGAATTTCCCCTCCTGACCAGTTCTCTCAATGGTGCATAGGTATCTCAAGGGAATACACAAACCAATAACGGAATTAGATGGATGATGTTTTGGTCTTCAGGAAGATGTCTCCATTTTCTGGTTCTCAAAGCTACATGAGGGTATCTGAAATCAAATGCAAAGGATGATAGAATGAGGAGCGACCCCCTCCACGACTGACTTTTGCATTTTTTTAACTATATGTTCCTAGTTCGATACATGTCACCCATGAAGATGCATGCACTCCATCAGCATGCATTCCTCTCTAGGAACTTAGGACACAACATATATTTCACATGGATTTTGGAATAATATTAAAATATTATTCCCAAGGACCTAAGCCCCTAAGCTCAACACTTGGACTCTCTTTCCAACCTTCCATACCCCAATCCCTTACCCAATCTGTGTAATCTTAGTCCCCCATCACTAATTCATTATGTTCAGTCTACACGCAGTGGTGTTTATATTTTTATTAATGTTCTGCATGATTACATATACAAAAGCAGGCTCCCAGCCTTAACACTTAGGCTCTCTGGCCTAATAACACATAAGCCCACCATCTTATATAAACTTGGCTCACCAGCCTATAAAACATTATTACAATTCATAATGCAAGATGTATACTTCATAAACATGATTTACAATAGGGCTTGGCCTTGGGGACATTACAATCCCCTCCCCTTATTTTTGCAGTGTCCTTAGTGCAACTTTATACTGCATCTGCAAGCTTTTCAAAATTTTCAAAAAGATGCGGGTACTCTACCCGCATAACATATTCATGCTCCCATGTCCTGTCCTCAGGACCGTACGAGGTCCACTACACCTTTACAAGCCCTGTAGCTCGATTCCATAGTTGTTTGTTTTTCCTATCCAACATGCACACAAGATGCCCTTGCAGGACACCTTCTTGTTCCACCTGAATCACATTCCAGTTGATAACATGATTAACATCTGGTATATATTTCTTAAGAAATGAAACATGAAACACATTATGTACAGTCATAGATGCAGGTAATGCAAGCATATATGCAACTGGTCCAATCCTTTCCAATATTTCAAATGGCCCACAAAATCTGACTACCAGCTTGGCGCAACTTCCCAGCTTTAGGGAAATCCTGTTAGCTTTCACTTTCAGCAAAACATGATCACCCACTTTGAACCCTCTATGGGTTCTGTTCTTATAAATATAGCTTTTCTGCCCATCCTGGGCAACTTTCAAATTCTGCTTAATTTTTATCATTTGTTCCTCCATCTCCTTGAGCAACTCTGGCCCAACTACTACTCTATAAGTTGGATTATCCCATCTCACTAGAGTACTGCACTTTCTTCCATAAAGTGTTTCAAATGGGCTCATCTTCAACGATGCATGATACCCATTGTTGTAGGCGAATTCTACCAAGTGCAGATAGTCTTCCCATCTTGATGGTTTGTCCATCACATACATTCTCAGTATGTCTTCTATTACTCGGTTCACCCTCTATGTCTGTCCATCAGACTCAGGATGATAAGTTGTACTAAAGTTTAGATTCATTCATAATCCTTTGAACAATCCTTTCCAGAAATTTGAGGTGAATTTCAGTTCTTTTTCAAACATAATCATTTTAGGAATTCCGTGGAATCGTGCCACATCCTTTATGAAAATATCACCAACATCTGTTGCCTTGTGAGTAGTTTTTCAGTGGAATAAAATGGGTAGCTTTTGTAAGCTTGTCCACCACCACCATGATCGAATCATGTAGATTGATTCTTATGGGAAATCCTGTAATAAAATCCATTGTCACTACTTCCCACTTCCACTCAGGAATGGGTAAAGGTTGCAGCAACCCTGCTGGGTGCCTAGGCTTAGCTTTAACTTTCTTCCACTCCATACATCTGGCGATGTATTCAGCGATGTATCTCTTCATACCTGGACAAATGTTATGGATCTTGACCACTGCTACTCTTTTCTGATATCCAGGGTGCCCTGCATAAGGCACGTTATGCATCTCCCACAAAATCATCTGTTTCAAGCATAGGACATTGGGTACAAAAACTATGTTCTTGTACAACAGTATTCCATCGGTTTCCAATTTATAAATTTCCATCTTCTGTGGCATATTACCCTGTTATAGCTTGGCTACCAATTCTTTGTACTGCAGATCTACATTTGTAGCCTCCAGAATTCTCCTTTTAATATCAGTCCAATACATGCTAATGGTTGTAGCATGTAATTCATGCACCCTCCTGCTGAGTGCATCAACCACTTTATTCTCCTTTCCTTTGATATGCTTGATCTCAAAGTCGTACTCAAACAGAAATTCCAACCACCTACTTTGTCTAGCATTTAAGGTTTGTTGATTAAATAAATATTTCAGACCGTTATGGTTTGTTCTGAGTTCAAACCTCCTTCCCATGAGGTAATGCCTCCATTTCCTCAGAGCGTGAACGATTGCTGCCAACTCCAAATCGTGAATGGCATAATTCTTTTCATACTCTTTCATCTTCCTGGATTCATAATAGATTACAAATCCATTCTGACTGAGAAATCCTCCCAACCCTTCTTTACACGCATCTGTGCACACCATGAAATCCACATTTGGATCTGCAATCCTCAAGATTGAAGCGCTGGTTAACAACTGCTTCAATCGCTGGAAACTTTTCTCACACTCTTTAGTCCACTGAAAATTTTCCTCCTTGCTTTATAAGGAAGTGATAGGGTGAGCTATTTTTGAGAACCCTACGATAAACCTTATGTAATATCCCACTAGACCCATAAAGGATCTAACTTCCACCACATTCCTTGGTGCTGACCATTCTCTGATGGCATCAACCTTCTCAGGATCCACGACGATCCCTTCTTCTGAAATAATGTGCCCCAAGTAATGGATATGCCTTTGATAAAACGAGCATTTGCTCAACTTGGCATACAGTTGGTGTTCTCTCAAAACTTGCAACACCATCCTTAGGTGTTGTTCATTCTCTTCCTCTGACTTAGAATACACCAAAATGTCATCCAGGAAGACTATGACAAACTTGTCTATATAGTCCCTAAATACACCATCATCAAAAACATAAAAAAAATAGGTGTGTTCGACAACCCAAACGGTACCATTGTGAACTCGTAATGACCATACCTTGTTCTAAAGGTGGAATTGATAATGTCTTCATCCTTTATTCTTACCTGGTGATATCCCGATCTGAGATCTATCTTTGAAAATATTTTCACACCTTTCAACTGATCAAAAAGATCATCGATCCTTGGCAAAGGATACTTGTTCTTGACAACTACTTTGTTCAACTGTCTAAAATCAATGCATAGCCTCAACGTCCCATCCTTCTTCTTTACGAACAAGACCGAGGCACCCCAAGGTGACATTCTTGGATGAACGTACCCCTTCTTTAGAGGCTCTTCAAGATGCAATTGTAACTCATTCAGCTCTGGCGTACTCATTCTATTAGTAGCTTTCAACACTGGAGCTGCTCCAGGCATCAAATTTATAGAGAAATCAATATCTCTCTTCGGAGGTAATCTGGGTACCTCCTGAAATATGTCTTCAAACTCTGTTAGTACCTAATGGTCTCCAATCTTTGAGACTTCATCTCTGGATGCTTCCTCCACACGGGCTGCAAACAATTGACAGCCTTTTATGTAGCACATTTTCAACTGCATTGCTGAGATTTCTCTAACAACCACAACTCTAGGAATTCCTTGGACTATTTTTCGATTCCCCTCCTCATCCAGGAATGTAAATTCCTTGTTATGATAGTCCAAGAGGGCATGGTGCTGGTCCAACCAGTCCATCCCAATTAAACAGTCATAAGAGCCTAAAGGCAGAATATTCAATTCAGCCTTCATGCTCAATCCCTTCATGTCCACCGGACAAGACTTAACCAACTCAATGAATTTCCTCTTGGTTCCTATAGCCAACTGCACTTACCAAGAATTTTCATGTTTTCTTCTTGATAAATGAAAACTTTCCACCACCTTAGGATCTACATAACTATGGCTAGCCCCTGAATCAATTAAAATAATAAATGGTTGGTTGTTAATCATACCTTCCACTTCAATCATGTGGGACTGAAATTCAGCTTGCTTGTTGTCCAGGGCCACATAGATACTTGGCATTCTATTGCCCATGTCCCCCACTGTTTCATCTTGTTGAACCTTATGGACAACTCTTGCTTTGCCATTTTTATGGGGACAATATCTGTTCTTGTGGTTCTCTTTACAGCCCCAACACTGAATGGGCGTTTGTCTTGGCCTTTTTTCCCCCGCTTCAGCCATTCTTGGCTCTCTAAATGATTGATGTCCTTGAGGGCTATTTCTGAAAAAGGGAGGTTTGTTTCCCTTATGCCTTTGTTCTTTCTTAAACTTCTTCTTGTCAACCCAAGCCTTCCGAAAGGTAGGCTTTTCTCTTTGTTGTCCATATAAGAATTTTGCTCTTCTTATTGTTTCTTCCATAGTCTTAGGATCATCATACTAAATCTTATCCCCAATAGGAGGAGGTAATCCACTTAGGTACCTCTGAATCTTGACAGACTCATCTTTGATGAACATAACATACTTCAGTAATTGCAAAAACTTTCATTCATACTCATCAATGGTCTTGTTGTCCAGCTTGAGTTCAAATAAATCTTTCATCTTTCTGTCATAATATATTTTAGTTAAGTATTTCCTCTCGAAATACCTCTTGAATTCTTTCCATGTGATGTCCCTTTTCTTGATGTGCTTCACCTGCACAAGTTGACCCCACCACATGGATTCCTTTCCCTTCAATCGATACATGGAAATCCTTCCCTCTGCATGAGAGGAATAATTTTGCAGTTGAAAGTATTTCCTCATACCCAACAACCAAGTTTCGACATCTTCCTCCTTCTTATGTTCTCCATCAAAAATAGGAGGCTTAATCTTGCTCATCTCCCCTTTCAATTCATCCACTCTAGATCTTCGGTGTTTTTTGGTAGGGGATGGGCTTGAACTACTATGTGCTTTCTTATCAGAATGCTTTGGGGAGTGATGACAATGTCTGCTACCACTCCTCGATCTTCTTTTTCTCTCAGGCATCCTGTGACTCCCTGTTTTTATTGTGTCACTCTCCTTTTCCAATTTCCTCTCTATTCTTTCCGGGTTCTTCAACATCCTTAAGTTGAATTCACCTTGTCGATCCCTGACCCTCATGATCTTTCAGCTATCAACTCAGTGAGCCTAGGCATATTTATGCAATCTTTCAATGATTTTCATCACATGCCCTTCCTTATCGAATTCTCTTCCGTGCCCATAGGAGTTTGATCCTTCGACTCCCAAGTTGACATCCCTTCCTTCTTTTTCATTCTCTGAATTGGAGGCAATCAACACCTCTTCCATTTCTATACTTGACGTCGATTCGTGGCTGTCCTGACACTCATTGAACTCTGCACATGCAATGTGTAGCCAACCGAAGTTTGTCAGTCCTTAAACCCTTAATAAAACTACAACATTCATAAACCAATGCGAATAAGAAAACGTTTTGATTCCACAAATTTTTTGAGCTCTGTTTGGCTCTGCAATTTCCAGCGATAGCCCCCATTTTCTTAGTCCCCAACCCATACATCCATGGGCCATGATCAAATGCTAAACTGCTAGGTGCTACAAGGCTCTTCAAACTAAATTTTGGGTTTCAGGATTTCGGGGTTTTGGGTTTCAGGGTTTTGGTCCCAGAGGTTCTCGCACTCGCTTCCCTCTCCAACTCCCGACTTCTGAAAATTCGATTTCCTTACCCTCCAGGACCACAACACAGCTGTCACCCACCAAGGTAGTGACACATGGTGTCCTTAAGAAGTTCCACCTCATTCCCAGTGATGTCAGGGGCCCCCACTACTTTCACTTATTGTTTCAGAGTTTTGGGCATCAGGAGTTCGTGCATCTACACATCTCGAACTTCCATTTGTCGAAATTCTGAAGTTATGGTCTATTCATCTACTTGGTCTAATGGTTAAGTTCCTCTCCTATGATCTACGGTGTATATCATTTTGATATTTTGGGGTTTTGGGTTTTCAGTAACCGGGAGTTCACAATGCAGCAACTCCAAATCTCTTGTTACTTCAATCCCCGAATTCCGATACACGAGTTCTTGTACCAGATCCAATGATCCTCAATGATTTGGAGCTAATAGTCCAAATCTTTTTTAGAGTTTCATGAACCGGGAGTTCACGATGCAGCAACTCCATATCTCTTGTCACTTCAATCCTTGAATTCTGATATGGAGATTCATGTATGAGATCAAAGGTTGTGAGTCTCCCCTGATCCGACGGTCCAGATCTCTCCTATGCTAACACCTATCAAAGCTCCTCAGCCCTAACTTCCTCGCTAGGTGGCTGGATTCGTCGGCTCAAGGGATTTCATCACTTCTTCCTGGAAGTGCTCCACCTTCTGATTCTACCCTTGTTAATCTCTTTCGTGATTCAGAACTTGGAGTGACGAAGAATTTGGCATGTGCTCCAAGTTCACGATCCCTGAATTCATGAAATGATCCAATGGTTCAAACCAACCATGATCAATGACCCATGTTTATTCTGGATCCTAGGGTGTTGAGTTTCTCCATCAACTAACCACCTTGCAACTTTTGGCTATCTTATGGCCCTCGCGATTTCGTGAGTTCTCCGTAGATAATTCTAACCGTCCAATTCCACTTCTCAAGAACTTCTGGCCAATGACTTGGTACCATCTTTCTAAACCTTCATCTACTTGATCCAACACTTCTGGTGTGCAATTATCTCTCTCCTTGTGGCCATATACCACACCGGCTGTAGTTTTATAATACCGCTACACCTCTTGATCTTTGTAACACGGTCAAGTAGTCCGTTGACACTCAGAAACATTCTGAGGTCTGAAATTAGTCCTCCAGACACAATTTCTTCTCAAAACATTGGTCCAAAGACCACTTATTCGGCTAATCCAGGATCAACGTTGAAACTAGGCTCTGATACCATATTGTAACATCCCCGACCATAATCCCACTAGCCAGGAAAATGCTACTGTCAGGAACAAAATCATTCTCATACTTAATTAATAACATGCATTTAAGTCATATTAAACACATTTAACTCAGACTAAGAACAAGATTACTGCTAACATTAATAATCATTGTCATTAACAATAATTCATATGCACAATAGAATACATGATACATATAAGTATCATAGGCATGGAAAACATAATATTAAGCATAAGTTGATACTTATCTTTGAAACCATGGTAATTCCACCAACCACATGCAGGCCTTCCACGAACCTCCTAGCCTTAGACCATGCTACTCATCATGCTCAGTAGTGGGTCACCCTCGAGCTGGGACTAAGCTCCACCCAAGGCAAGGAATCCTAGTCTAGGTTGAGGTTATAGGGAAAACTGCATAGAATAAATAGAAGGATTCTTCCTAGGATGCCTTCTTACACCCACTACTCATGGACTCTCATACCCCACATGCTTGTTCTTCCCGGGAGTATACACCTTCACAAGCACAGTCCATCAGTGCTTTACCTCCCTCGCTAGGTCTCGAAAACATGCTAGATTAGGAAGTCTTAGAGCTTCGTAGCTAGTGTTTTTCTCTCTCTGGAAGAATACCACTTCCCAACAGACTCCTTCACCTTGAAATAGCTTCTCACAAGCCTGACAGACTGCCTATTCAACTAAGGGACTTAAAACCTGGTTCTTCAGCCCCTTTCTACTCAATTCCCACATGGTAAGGATAACCACAGCACAAACCCACTCAGGAAAATAGAAAACAACAACCTACAGACAGATCGAGTATAGATTTAGCTCTGCAATGGCAGATAGACTGGGTTCTAGAAATCACAGGTCGACTTTGCCCTCCTGACTAGTTCTCTCAACAGTGCATAGGTATGTCAAGAGCAGGCAAAGACCAATAACAGAATCAGATGAATGATGTTTTGGTATTCAGGAAGATGTCTCTGTTTTCTGGTGCTCAGAGCTGCATGAGGGTATCCAAAATCAGATGCAAAGGATGATGGAATGAGGAGCGACCCCCTCCACGGTTGACTTCTACGGTTTTTAAATTGCATGTGCCTGGGTTGACACATGTCACCCATGAAGCTGCATGCACTCCATCAGCATGCGTTCCTCTCCAGGAACTTAGGACACAACATATATTTCACATGGATTTTGGAATAATATTTAAATATTATTCCCAAGGACCTAAGCCCCTAGGCTCAACACTTAGCCTCTCTTTCCAACCTTCCAGCCCCCAATCCCTTACCTAATCTGTGGAATATTAGTCCCCCATCACTCATTAATCGTGGTTGATCTGCATGTAGCGGTGTTTATATTTTTATTAATGTTTTGCATGATTACATATACAAAAGCAGGCTCCCAGCCTTAACACTTAGGCTCTCTGGCCTAATAACACATAAGCCCAACAACTTATATAAAATTGGCTCACCAGCCTATAAAACATAATTACAATTCATAATGCAATCTTTATACTTCATAGACATGATTTACAACAGGGCTCGGCCTTGGGGACATTACACTAAAGGCTAAGGTGGACAATTGATGAGTGTTGTCCGAAGTTCCTGGGAAAGGGGAACACATGGAAATGTAGTGCATGCAGCTCCAGGAAGACAAGTGTCGACCTAGGTGCATGCATTAAAAGCTGATGAGTTGAGCTATGTTGGGGGGGGGGTTCGGTGGACTCTAGAGATTATCCATCCACTATCTAACCATGAATGCGAACATCCACGAGGGACCCTGGAACGAGTAACCGGTGGAGTCATTCTTCCAACCTCTGCATGAGTTCTCTGGTCATTCAACCATCCAGAGTCTGAACCCATTTTTCCTCTGCACTCGACCCCTATGTTTTTTCCTCTAGTCACGCATCCTGAAACAAGTCAAAACCCGTGGACTGAGCCATGTATTTTGTGAAGCCCGAGTATTCCTTATTTGTCTGAGTTGTGTGGTGTCGTAACAGTGGACTGTTGTGGCCATGCAGTTCCTAGGTTGAGTGTGGATTCCTTCCTTCTATCATTCCTGGGTGAATGAGTGTTGAACCATTACTGTTGTCCTCACCTGGCTAGAGCTTTTCAAGGAGTGCACTGAAGAAGAAGGTTGGCAAGCCCGTGGTAGAAGAGGTAGGTTTCCAAGCCTGTGAGCAACTCTCTCCAGGTGAGAGAGTATGTTGGGAAGTGGTTTTCTCCCAGAGAGAGTCCAACACTAGCTACGAAGCTCTGATAATTCCTAATCCAGCCTATTTTCGAGACCCAGAGAGGGAGGTGAAGCACCGATGGAATGTGCTTGTGAAGGTTTATACTTATGGGTGGAACATGCATGTGGGGAATGAGAGTCCATGAGTAGTGGGTGTAAGAAGGCTCCTGGAGAGAATCCTTCTTGTTTCTCTATGTAGTTTTCCTGTAACCTCAACCTAGTCTAGGATTCCCTTGCCTTGGGTGGAGCTTAGTCCCAGCTTGGGGGTGACCCGCAGTGCAAGCATGATGAGAAACATGGTCTAAGGTTGGGAGTTTCTTGGAAGGTCTACATGTAGTTGGTGGAGTTACTACAGTTTCAAAGATAAGTATCATTATGTGTTTAATTTCCATTAAAATACATGTCTATGATGCTTGTAAAATTATCATGTATTCCATTGCAATGATATTTATTGTTAATTCTATTTAAGTCTATATGATGGTAGTAAATCTATGTTAAATGAGTTGATTTGATTTAATATGCATGTTATAAATAAATTTGTGTGAATGTTCCACGTAGTAGCATTGCCCGACAGTGGAGTTGATGGTCGAGGATGTTACAAAATGGTATCAGAGCTTTAAAGGCTAAGTTAAGGTTGTGTTGGTAGCATTACCCAATAGGGATGATTTTAAGGATGGAAAATTATTTCAAAATGTAGAGACCTTGGCGAATCTTACTAATCCATCATATGCAAACTATAAATGTTTGGTGATATTTTTGTAAAAATATTCAAATTTTGAAGGATTTTATATAGTTTTTATAATTTTTTGGCAATTTTTAAGGTAAAATAATTTTATCCTATAGAATTTGGGCGAATCATTTTTAAAATAGTGAATCTCGTTTTTGGAAAAAAGATGGAAAATTATCCCATGAGTGAAATTTAGCCCCTAAAATAATCCATGTTACCTAGTCTTTGGAGGGTTGGGGATGTTACAAAATGGCATCATAGCATGGTTACAACACTGAGCCTGGATGGGCCATGTTAGTGGAAGTTGAAGAAAAAGTTTTGGAAATAATTGTTGTTTAAGTAGACAAAATTCAAGTTCTGACCCATGGTTTGAACGCTGAGCTTGGATGGGCTGTATAAGTGGCCATTGGACCTGAGGTTTAAGGTGGAAATTGTGTCTGGAGAAACCAATTTTGAATCTCAAAATGTTCCTGAGTGCCAATAGGTTACCTTGGCCATGTTAAGAATCTTAGGAGGAGTAGCAGTATCATAAAACCATGAAAAAAGTGGTGTTGGACCATAGAGTAATGTGTGAATTGGTGAGGTAACGAATAAGTTTCAATTGTTTATGTCATGTGAGTTGCGAGTGCAAGGAGTGCACAAGAAAAACTTTGTGTTGAGCTCAGAGAGAGATAGAGTCACTGAGAACTCTATAGGTCTTTGTCAGGCAGGCATCGAGCGAGTGCAAGTGTGCACAGAGATAACTCTTTGTCGAGTCTAGGGAGAAGAGTATCATAGGAATATACTCACAGTGATTTAGGAGCTCTTCAAGGTGTGCATCAAGCAAGAGGAACGCTAGGAAGGCGAGAAGAATTTATTTTCAATAAATCCTTCGGATCTGAGTTTGAAAAAATACCAGAAATGCAAGGAGTGGGTGGGAAATCGAAATCCTATAAGGATCAATATCATAAGGGACAACACTTTTCATAAGTGAAAACGAGAACCTATAGACGGACTCGAAGGAGGAGCAAAGATCGAAGCCTTTGAATACTTAGAAAATATTCTAAGTCAGAAGAGATCTGAACTATTGGAGGTAGATCTTCGTTATCTGTTTAGAAGCAGCATCAATATCATGAGATCAATGATCAACTCACATTGCAGGGATAGAAGGTTATAGAGATTTACAAATTCAAGGGTGGGCCTCAATCCAAACCATAGTTTTGGAGAAGGGACGCGAGTAGCCTCAAGGTGAGTTGTGAGACGAAAAGAAGTTTGGTCTCAAACCACCTTTGAGCATGCCCACAATTGTGTGTTTGCTTGAGGTCACTACCCAAGGTAACCTCTAAGGAGAAGCCTCGACTATTATATCAGCATCCAAAAGAACAAAGGAACAACAGAGGAGAGGAACAGATCCCATCCTTTGGGTCTGAGTGTGAAGGACCAACAACCATTGGATCCAGATGTAAGCGCATGAGACTTAACCCTTGTGTGTGAAGGAGAGTGGAATTGTCAAAGTATCGAAGTCCCGAAGTGATTTTGGACTGTCCATTGTCAAGGATGACAGGTGGAAAAATATCCATAACTCCGGAGCGAACCACTTTAGAAATTTGTGTTTGTGGAAGATACAAAATCACCGAAACCTGAAGTGTTGAAGCCACTTATGATCATTGATTGTGAAGGAGGGTACATGTCAACAGATCGTGAACTTTGGGTGAAAACACTCTGAGATAATGAGAAGGATGAAATTTTGAAATTTCTGAAGATCGAATAGTCAAAGAAGCTATGAGCCATTGATCTGGGTTGGATAGGTGTCACCAGATCGCGAACTTCCAAGAATCGTACTCCATGGTTTTTGTCAAGTTGTGTTTCAGAATGTTCTGAAGCGCTAAAGCCTGAAACATTTAAGGGTCATTAATCCAAAGGAAGGAACATGGATCATTGATCTACGAGGAGACACATGGAAGACAAAGACTCACTCTGTTGCACAACCATTGATTTGAAAGTGGACGCGTGGCACCAGATCTAGAACTCTAGGTATGAATAACTTCGGAGGAAAGCAGAGGGTGAAAGAGTTGAATTCCCAAACGAGATATCAATCATTGATCAAGAAGGGAGACGAAGGACCATTGATATGGCTAAGAAAATTAAAGTCCTAAAGAAGGAGCTGAGCCATCGATTTATAAGGACACATGGCAGACGATCTCCCATTTCAGATAAATCTCTCTAGAAGAAACAGGAGGTTGAGAATTGGAAATCTCGAAGGCCAGGATCACAGAGGAAATCATAGCCACAAATCTAAAGTGACAGGTGTTAGCAGATCTTCCACTCCAAAAGATATCTACTGAGGAGGAAGCGAGAGTTGAGAGTTGAAACTCCCAAGGGTCGGAGAGCCAGAATCAATCGTAGTGATTGGTTTGGAAGAGAGCTACATGCCGACAAATCATGGAGGTTTGGGAAGGCATGTGAAAGATAAGAAAGGAAGATAGATAATAGTCGTTGATCATGGATCATCGTTGAAAGCAAGAGATCGAAGGAAGAGATGGATTCAAGGATGATTTTAAGGATGTAAATTTATTTTAAAATGTAGAAACCTTGGCAAATATTACTAATCCTTCATATGTCAACAATAAATGTTTGGTGATATTTTTGTGAAAATATTCAAATTTATAAGAATTTTATATAGTTTTTATAAAATTTTGGTGATTTTTAAGGTAAAATAATTTTATCCTATAGAATTTGAGCGAATCATTTTTAAAATAGCGAATCTTGTTTTTGGAAAAACCATGGAAAATTAGCCCATGAGAAAAATTTAGCCCCTAAAATCATCCCTGGCTGGATTGCAGGGTGAGAACTTGCTTGGATGTTAAAAATATGGGAGCAGGCCGCAATTTATACCATGGTATCGCCGAAGGCATACGTGGCAGCTGGAGGTGAATTGCGGGGCAAAATGTGGGTTGGCCTAAAGCCACTCTTTCCCACACCTACAATCACAACTTTCCATGAGGTCATAGCCCACAGTCTTAAGAAGGAAAGGGATAATGAAAAATGGGCTAGAGCTTAAAACTTGGAGTTTTGGAAGCACGCAGGAATCGTCCACGGGTCTATTAGGACCTGTTCCTAAAGGAAAAAGGGGGCCTGTGTATAATTTTTTTGGGTTCAATAAGGATCCTGAAGGGTCGATCCAACCCAGAAAGAAGAAATATCCTAGACCTAGAGGTCGGGCAACCTAGAG
>SNQJ01S0139664.1:2256-16753 GCA_010110895.2 Picea sitchensis | reverse complement strand
CCAAAAGATCAAAGAAAAAAAAAAGGAACAAGAAGAATACACCAGCAACAACGATGTCTCGGAAGATGATGAAGAAGTGGCCAACTTCATCAAAAGACTAAACAACGGAACCAATGGTAGGTATAGAGGTAAGCTTCCTTTAATTTGTTTTAATTGTGATGGTATTGGTCATTTTGCTAACAAATGTCCTCATAAGGAAAAGAGAAATGATGAAGGTTGCTCAAAAGGAAAACACACATATAAAGGCAAAAGAACTACAAAGAAATATTTTAAGAAAATCTTATGCATCAAAGAAGACATCTCATCATCAAATGAAGATGAAACCAGTGACAGTGAGATGGGAAGAGTTCTATTCATGGACATAAAAGATTTTGACAAAGAAGACTCCTAAGAAGAATATGAAGAAGCTGAAGAAGGATATGAAGAAGTCAAGGACGAAATTGAAGAGGCAGAAGTTGACTATCGAGAAGAATTAATGTGTGTCATAGAAGTTATCAGAAGAGAAAAGAAGAAAAACAAGAAACTACAAGCAGAACTAGACAAGAAAACGGACACTCGAGAACTAGAACAAATGATCACAAGATTGAAGGTTCAAATAGAAGAAGATAAAATAATTGAAGAAACACTCAAAGAAAAACTAGAAGAAAAGGACAATATCATTGGAAACTTGGAAGTAGATATTGTCACACTAAGAAAGGATATTCAAAAGAAAAATATGCAGAATATATCAAAAGTTTTGGATGACATTATCAGCAGTAAAAAATCTCATCTTGACAAGTCTGGACTTGGATACAATCAGACAGAAAAGGGATCAAGCTCTAAAACAACAGAGAGAGAAAAAAATCCAAAAATCTATGCAGAAACAATCAAAGGGGATAGGAAGATTACAGGGGCACTCCTCCACCAAGAATATTCATATTTCAGAATAAAAAATAGACGGATAGGCCTCAAGAAGAAGAAGGATTCATAAGAGCACCTTTTTTCAGAAGATCTTCAACTCCTAGGTATCAAACTATATTTTTTGGTTTATGTTACGCATGTAATAATTTTGGACATAAAGTTGTGAATTGCAAATATAAGAACATGAACAATAACAACTTTGAGAGTCATACACAAAGGGGTTAGTCAAGAAGACCTAGTGAAACACAAAGAAGAAGTTACAACAAGTTTGAATATTTGAGCATTGAAGTGGAATGTTACAAATTTAACAATTTTGGACACGTGTCCAAAAATTGTAGAATGACAGACCCTCCTAAAGAACCTCAACAGAATAGAAATAGTCATAGACAAGAACCTTAGAGAGAGACTCCAACCATTCTTTTCTACCTTGTATTTTTGGTGTTACACTCCGTGGAAAACAGGGTTTGTGGCTAGTCCTAAAACTAGTCAAAAACAAGTGTTTAGGGTAAAAACGTCATAACTGCTTCATAAAAGATCCAAATTTAGTACGACCAAATTTTTTGGTTATAGTACTGTATTTAGTATGTTTTGTAATAGTTTCAGATCAATTCAACAGATATTTTGTGCGGGGCACGCTCTAGAAGGTCACTCTCTAGAATAATCCAGAATTCATCAAGGTGTGGAATTTTTGCCATAACTCCTTTTCTGAGAGGTTCCAAGTAGTGAAACCTGGAGGAGTTTCATAAAACACACTGAAGAACATTGTGTATCAGTTTCAGATCTTTATTCTTTACAAATACAAAGTTATAATTATTTCAAGTTAGGGTTGTTGACTAATCCAAAACTAGTCTTGCGAGACTAAAGAAACGTTTGATGAAAATGCTAGTCTCTTGTTGTTAAAGTTAAGGAAGGTTTGCAGGTATGTGATCATATACATCAAGTCTATTACATATTTATATATCATATTTGAATGATGAAATTGATGAGGGCTTTTGGTTGAGATACAAGTTGGGTACATGGTTGAGACAAGTAGTTGATGAGTTGGAACATACATGAGGTGTATAGTTGATGATGTTGGTACATATTGATGATTCATAGTTGATGAGTACTTGACACATGATTGGTACATACTTGGTACATGGTTGGTTGCACTTGTTTATGGTACAGGTTGATTACATGTTGAGGTACAGGTTGATGCATGGTTCAGGTTTATTGGTACATGTTTACAGCGGTATATCTCACAGTGATAGTGTGATAGTGGTTCCATCATTCTACTTCTACTTTAGGGCGGTTGGAGGAGGCAAGGACAGGTGGTTGTAGCAGGAGAACATAGGGGGTTGTAGCCTCCTTCTGGTTGTAGCTAGATAATTGGAGAGATGGAGCTTCCCTCAGGTTGTAGCCTGAGAGACTAGCGGGTTGGCGCCTCCTTCCAGTTGTAGCTGGAAAACAAAGGAAGTTGGTGCTTCCAATGAATGTAAGTATTCAAGACATATAAGATAAATCATTCTGTGGTTTTCTCCCGATTTGGGTTTCCACGTAAAACACTGGTGTACTATGTATGTGTGTGATTGTTCATTTCTTATTGCTCAATATTGGATAATAATTCTACATTGATATAACACTTGGATTATTTGGAGAAAAAGGATTACAATTACGCTATTACTCATTCACACCCCCCCTTTCAGTAATCCAACACCGCTCACTCACCAGTCTTAGGATTATCACGACTGTCACGATACTTTACCATTGAGTTTGCACTCTCGGGAGGTTAGCCACCCTGGAAGAGAGCCATACTCCCCACTAATTCATGTGTCAGTGTAACCTACAGACACTGGAGTTGTCCTACGTATTTCAAGCTCGACAAACTTGTATTTTTTCAGAAGAGTGTTGTGTCGTACCGGTTGGTAGTTGTTGCCAACGTAGTTTTGGCTAAGCTTGGTTGTTGTCATATTCTGTGTCCACACCCATTTTTCGTGGTTGACTTCACCTGTGTGTTACCCGAATTTTGTTGTTGACATCACCTGTGTCTAATTGACATAAGAGCTTAATTGAAGAAGCAGGCTGTCAGGCCTGTGAGAAACTCTCCCAGGTGAGAGAGTTTGTTGAGAAGTGAGTTATCCTGGAGGGAGTCCCGTAGCAACTACAGTACTCTGAGACTTCCGGTCCATCCTGTTTCTGAAGCCCAAGCTAAGCGAGGTGTATTAGCCGATGGACTTGTATTAGTGAAGGTGTACCCTCCTGGGGTGGAGCAGGTGTGTGGGGAATGAGGGTCTGTGGGTTGTGGGCGTAAGTGGCTCCTAGGATAAAATATCATTCATGTTGTTCTATGCAACTTCCTTGTTGTCCTTTCCAGGCCTAGAATTATCTTACCCGATGGAGTTTAGTCCCAGCTCGGGGGTGACCCACTGCTGAGCGTGATGAGCAGCGTGGTCTAAGGCTGGGAGGTTTGTGGAAGGTATGCATGTAGTTGGTGGTCATCTATTAAAATATAAGCACCAATTCTTTGTTCGATGTATGTTGTGTATTTGTAATTGCATTATAATTAATGAGTAACACATGTATATATATGTTGCATATATGTGTTAATGTTGCTCCCGTATGAACATGTGTATGAGTAGAGTATTGACGTCTATTTAATTGCATTACATAGATATATATTTATATGTGTGAATACCAGATGTTATCTCTATCTTCCGGTTAAGTTTTATATGTGATTATTTCCACAAAGTTACTCGGTGCCATGGCCTAGTATGTTGTTTAAGGCCAGGAATGTCAAAGAATTGGTATCAGAGAAGTAAAGACAAAGTTAAGGTTGCTTCGGTAGCGTTACCTGGTCGGGGTCACCGACCAAGGGACGTTACACTTTTGATGACAGGTTGTGGGTTTCAATCCAAGGCGGAGTATCTATTTACCAAGATTGTCATGCAAATCAAATTGGTACCTAGGAACACTGCAAGCACAGTCACTTCCTATTATGCATGTATTATTGCTACTCTATCCTGCTCTACCCTATTCTATTCTGATTGGGAAATTTATAGCTATCTCTTGTCCCATGCTTTGATAACATGTTGTTGTTATGCCCCATTGTAGCTATCGTCTCAAGACCACAAACATGACGAACTAGATTTTGAATTTCTAGGAAACCTTTCTAGAGATCCCTATATTATGCACACTAATGTCTTCGCTCAAGGCCTTTCCAATCGTGAGCACAATTTTATTTGTGGTTCGACCCAACCCTAGATTTCCACACTTACTTAGTGCTCTGGACATCAAAATAAATTATGTACATATTATAATTACTCCCCCATTCTGTCATCAATTCAATATAATACAACACAATTTGTCAAACTAACATAAATACATGTTTTTTATTCATATTTTGTGTAGACAGGACTCATGTTCGAGTGTTTAAGAACAGGGAGAAAGAGTTGGGTGAAGTGGATAACTATTATCACTATCCTAAGAGACAACCAATGAGGATCTACTCCATTCTTTGGAATGCGGATGATTGGGAAAATAGAGGTGGACTCGTCAAAATGGACTGGAGTAAATCCCCTTTCTTTGCATCCTTCCACAACTTCAATGCTACTACTTCTTCTTCTAACTTTGCAGAGGAGGCTTTGGACTCCAACCAAGAGTAGAATATATGGTGGGTGTGAAATAACTATATGATCTACGATTATTGTGTTAACACAAAGAGGTTCCCCCAGGGGCTGCCCCCAGAATGCAAATGAGCCCTCAAATCAACTCCATCGTCTGTTTGATGAATTCTCGATACCCTGTCATTCCAACCATTCTTTTCTACCTTGTATTCTATTATATGACCTCCATTCTTTCATTGTTTTCCAATACATACATTAAAGTATGTAATAGTCTAGGGGACTAATTATTTTAGTCTTTGGATAATATATATGTCCTTTATATTTAACATTTTAAGCGGATAATGACACGGTTTTTCTGTATGATTCTGTAATTGAAAAGTGATTCATGTGATATCATAAACGAAATTATCAAGAACTGATACCTTTGGACGAGTTGGAACATATCCATTTCATTTCCGTTACAGTTTTAATATTTTATGGAATGTGGATAATGAATCTCTTCTCTGTGTCTGTAGTTAAAATTTGATACCTCAACAATTGTATATCTTTGAAAACGGATTAGCATAGAAATTTAATTTTATACCTGAAAATTTGTCTATCCTTGAAATATGATCGCATAGAAATTTCATAATCCAAAACAACAGGGAGAAAGATTTGGATAGAGTTGATGACAATTATTATTATCACAGATGATTGGGCAACCAGAGGTGGGCTCGTCAAGACCAACTGGACTAAAGCCCTGTGACATTCTTCAACAACATCAATTATGTCGCTTCTTCATGCTGCTACTTCTTTTAACTTTGTCGCAGAGGAGGCTTTGGACTCCAACCAAAGGAAGAGGCTTCAGTGAGTATGAAAGGAGTATACGATTTACGATTACTATGTGGTCACCTCAGGGGTTGCCTCCTAAATGAAAATGAGCACTCAACTTCATTGATTGATTCACTTTTTGAATTCACCACACCTATCCTTCCAAGAATTCTTCCTACCCTTGTATTCAGCTTTATGACATTGATTCTTTAGTTTCCAATATATGCAGTTTTATGACATCGATTCTTTAGTTTATATTTATATTCTACAAAATATAGAAATATACCATTTAAAATAGGCATTGGACATTTGTTATTAGATATGTAGAGATTTTGATCAAAATGTAATTGTATAAGAGAACCCACTCCAAATTTTCAAATTTATTTATATACATAAAGTATAGAAGAAAAACATTGTATCTTTCTCACCAGMCTTGAGATGTCTATATATTGATACAAGCACTTCAAAGCAACTATTCAAAAGGGAATGATGCAAGAATTGAAATTGATAACAAATTTTGTATTGAAACCCAACCTTAAAGACTTACATGGTTGAATTGCAATCTTTAGTAGCCCTGACAAGGTTGGGTGACTCTGTGCAATCAATAGGGGTTCTCCCCAATGAAATGTTTCAATTTTACCTTGCAATGTTTGGAATAAGGAATCCATCCATATTCTAGCTTGACAACCTTTACTAGTTTTTAGTCTTACAAGTTGTGGCGTGGCATTTGTACTCTTATGAAGTGTAATAAATGAAATGAAACTGTTCTAATATGAACAATGCAAAATAATAGTCCATCTAATCTAAAAGAACCAAGGGGATAAACATAACACCACATATATCACTAATTATAATCTTAGCAAGAAAGTTACCATGTAAATAAAATAAAAAAACCTAAATAACGAAACAAATACCATAAAAGTTTGAAAATGATTAGTTGATTATAGTACTATGCTTATGGATATAACAAGCAATTTATAAGACAAATAAATTAAGACATATCGTTGATACATGAGAAAAATCTCCTTTCTGGCCACTGGGTTCCCCTACCAAACTATCATTTTCTCCCATATGGTTTAATTTCTCTTACTTGTTCAAATCACCCCCTTGGTTGTTTGAATCCCATCCTCTAGGAAAATGTTCAAGTTGGCATGATGACGCTCATTCTTTTTCTTTTATCCATTTTCTTACATAAGTTGTCCATTCCTAAAAATTTTGATTGAGAACATCTCCCTAGGGAAAACTATGTTGTTTAAAGTGAGTTTTGCATCATGTAATACTCTCATTTATTATTTTCTCAAAATTCTCCAACTTAGGCAATAAGGTCTTGATTAATGTTACTTCCTTAGTGGGGGTTTCAATAAACCTCTAGATAATTGCGTCATTAACTTCAAAGAGAGATCTAATGTCTTTCCTATGGGTGATAATAAATTCCTCTAGGGCCTTAGATACTTGTACTTATGGAAATAAATTATCTTTGGATCCAAAAGATGGTAAATGGAAATTGTTTTCCATATTTTTTATGACTTGTGACATTATAGTAGAGTTCGTTATTTCATTGTAATCCCCTCAAGAGAATTATGAGCTACCTGCTTCTAATATATTAGGCCAAAATATATTAGAAGACTCGCTCCCATTGTAGATCGAGATCGTGAAGCCAAGTTGCCTCATCTTTGGTTTCTTCCATTTTCGTACATTCATGGGTTGAGAGGACTATTCCATTGTGTCTACAACTCTTGTTTTAGTTAAGAATGTTTTTGGTTTCACTCGAAAAGGTTTATGTTTGTCAAAAATACGGGCATTTCAGTCAGATTCGGAGGTATAAATCCTGAATACGCCCCTTTTAAATTTTTGCATAGTATTATTTCAGTTTTATATTGTTTGTTTCCAGGTTGCTACTCTTTTAGATTTGTGTATTCTCGTTTCCCTGTGCCCTGTGCGATATTGGGAAATCATAAACAAATAGGAAAATGTGCATTTTCCACGTAAGCCATCCAAGATTTAACCCTTGTTGTCATCGAAAAGAGAAATTTTTTTCTTATATGAAAATAGTGAAGCAAAATTCTTTTCTTGTGTGAAAATAGTGAAGCGAAATTCTTTTCTTGTGTGAAAATAGTTTTTCTTTAGCACGCTCTCCAAGGCCATATTCAACAATAACAACAAAAGCAATCCTCCTAAACAATACAATATGTTTTGCTAGCTCACTTGGTTAAAAGTTGCCTTATTAAGTAAGAGGTCTTGAGTTCAAGTCTCTTTTTTGTTACTTTTTTTTGAAAAAGTTCATGCATCCATTGTGAAGTGTGTTTCACTTCAAGTATAAAAGTGAATCACCATAAGTAGCTTTAATATTTTATTTTAAATTTATTTATTTTGCATGCAACTTTATTTTATAAAGTAACGTCATTGTAAAAGTGATCCCCTCTTCTTTTTATAAAAGTAGGTCACTTCATAAAGAAACTTATTTGTAAAAGTGAGGGCATAAATTTTACATCCGAAGTTCGTTTTTAGTATCATTTTTTTAAAACCGCCTAATTTTTCGAGATCTTTCCATCCATTGCATCAGTTTCAATTTTTAAAATCCATATTATCTACATATTTAATATGGATTCTTCCAGTGATCTTTTGTTTACTAGCACCAACTACGTCCAATTGAAATCCCATATGGAGGATTTATTAAGAAGTAAAGGCATGTACCGGATTACCTTGGGAAAGGAAAAAGAACCCACTAATGATGA
The DNA here is from genome assembly GCA_010110895.2 of Picea sitchensis. NCBI lineage: Eukaryota > Viridiplantae > Streptophyta > Pinopsida > Pinales > Pinaceae > Picea > Picea sitchensis. Next base: position 8,706 of record SNQJ01S0139664.1, on the reverse strand, counting down.
AAAGAAAGTCAAATGGGATAATAGGAATGACAAAGAACGTGAACTGATCAGAATGTCCATCTCTCTAGATTTAAGGTTCCACCTTCAGGAAATTGATGACCCGGATGAAGCCTGGGAAAAACTTGAATCTGTGTTTGGTAAACACAATATTATTCGAGCACATCAGTTAGAAAATAAGATATTGACTTTAGTTGGTAGCCTCTTATACTTGACTCATACACATCCTGATCTTTCCTTTGTTGTTGGTCTTGTTGCCTGGTATATGAAAACACCCCATGAAAACCATTGGAAATCAACTGAAATGATACTTTGGTATGTCTAGGGTATAGTTCAGTTTGGGATTCATTACAGTTTAGGGGGGACTCCTTTATTGGTTGGTTTCACTGATTCAGATTAGGTCGATGACCCTGATGATCGAAAGTCTATTGTAGGTTATGTTTTCAACCTTGGTGATCCAGGTGGATATCGGTGGCCACCCACCTTTTCCAAATGGCTCAAAAGCAGTTTAAACCCGTTTTGGCAATTTACTATTTTTAGCGGGGTTTTAACCGGGGAAAACAGTTTTCTGGCAATTTTGGCAATTTACTATTTTTAGCAGGTTTTAACTTCTGGGGCCATTTTGAGGGTCCAAATGAAGGTTTTTCAAGATAGAGGTTCTCAATGATATCCAAATACATGATTGATCCCCCAAAATGGATCTCCTCGACAATACCTTTCCAACGAGCTATCACACGCCTAAAATGGAGATCGTATGCAAAAGTTACGACCCCAGGAAGTTGATGTACTCACTTGCCCAAACGGGCCCCACATGACTTTTGGTGCTTCATCTCCTAGAGTTAGGTTTTTGGATGTCTAGGGTTTTGGGCATTCCTACTTTTTGTAAAAATACCTTCAAAGCCTCATTGTAAGCATCTTCTTGTGAATGCGAGTAGCCGTCACATCTCTTCTCAGAGATAAGCTGCCACCATTCTAGCGAGTCTTTCACTCTATATTTTTATAGTCTCTGTACATTTCTTTCATTAATAGAAATCGTTTATTATTGTATATATGTGTTTATGGTTGCATCTATGATACATTTCTGTTATATTATTTAATATCTGTGATATCTCTGTGCATTTCTTTATTATATCTCTGATCTCATTTCGTGCCGAAAATAATCCGGATTACTTGGTTTAGGACCTGTCACTTGGGACTATAAGAAACAACATGCTATTGCACTTTCTTCAGCAAAAGAAGAGTACCGAGCAGCGGTAAATGCAAGTCAAGAAGTCTTGTGGCTTCAGTGTATCCTTTCAGAGTTTGGATTCCAGCAGTAGCATCCGACAAACATTTGGTGCAACAATCAGAGTTCCATCAGATTCGCTAAAGACCCAGTTCAACATCAGCGCAACAAACACATCGAGCTACATGTGCACTTCATCAGAAAGCTTTTTCATGATCAAGTTATTGAAGTGCTCTTTTTCCCTACAAAAGATCAAGTTGCATACATTTTCACAAAGTCTCTTACAGAAGCAAAGTTTTCCAAACTTCAATCTATGTTAGGAGTTCAAGAAGTTGTCATTAAGGGGGGATAGGCTCTAATCCCTCCTTCCTTCTCCTATTGTGTCACTATTGTAAATCCTTCAATCCTATCTCAAGTTGTTCTTAAGGGGGGATGTTAATATATTTAGACACTTAGGAGTTAGTTAAGATCTACTTGGTCTAATGTGTTGATTAGGTAAAAGTGTGTTTCTTAGTGTGTTTCTTTAGTATGCATTAGTATGCACTTGTAGTTAAGAAATTCGACGGTCACGATATGTTCTCGACATAGAGTGATCCAACGATTCATATTCTCCTCGATTTTAATGACTACATTGATCCGTGGTTTAGCACCCAATTGCTCCATGATCTCTATTTAAAGAGCATGGAGGGTCATTTGTCGATGATCGATTGTGAGAAACTATTGAATTGTAAAATCTTTGTGTAATCTTTTTCTTTTGCATTAATAAACTGCTCCAAGTGACCGCTTTGGTGTGGGCCATGGATGATTCCTCGTAGAGGTTTTACCCCGCCAAAACATCGGTGTGTTGATCTTTGATATGGTTGTGTGAGTGGTTATTGAAGGCATCCGTCCTCTGTTAGAATACCTATGTTGTTGAACAAAGTTAAGGAGGTGTTCATACTCAAAGTCGTTTCTAGATTGCTTGTGTAGATTGACGAACCTCGAACATCTTAACTTGTATGAGTGCTCTGATATACAGACACTTCCAGATGCCTTTGAGATATTGACTAACCTTCAACATCTTCGCTTGTCCCATTCCCAGTTGCAGATGTTACTAGACTCCTTTAAGAACTTGACAAACTTCACTTCACGCAGGAACACTTTCAAGTTCCACTTTGGGTATGGTCGTGACCAGCGTTACAACCTATCCAACAGTTCGGAGTTGGTACAGGAACTGGATCTCTGGCAGATATAGAAGGCTAGTCCACAAACTTCACTTCACGCAGGAACACGTTGGGTGTAGTTGTGACCACAACCTATCGATCGATTTGGAGTCGGTGAAGGAGAATACAAGTAGAGATAGAAGATTGGTCGATTGTTAATGAACAGATGGAAACTTCATATAGGATTTGGACAGACGATGAAGGCCCCTAGAGGGACCTCCCCTTAGAAAACACCTTTAGTGTAAATATCTGTGGCCATCTCTACACTATAACAAGACATTATGCTTGCCAACACGACCTGCGATTTTAGTCCATGGAATAATGGTGCCCAGTGGAGGATGCTTTGAAAACAAAGCATGCACAATGATCATTGCCATATATGCAAGGTCAAGTGGATATCATATGGTATTTTAATTATTTATCTCATGTAAATGTGTTTTGTGCCTATGAATTTTTCATGAAAATCTCTTCTTTAGGGAAAATCAATACATTATAAGTCGTACTCTGTGTATCATTACATGAAAATCTCTTCTTCCGTTGTTTTTTCTTATAATCTTTAAAAATTAAAGGTTATATCATTTTTTTTTATTTGATCACAACATTTGGTAAAATATATTTTTTAATAAAATGTAATGAGCACATTAAAAGTTTTATTATTATTGATTAAAAAATATGACAAAACATATACTCCAAATATATTATATATACTAGAGCTGTTTGTTGGCATAATGTCCAAATTCACTCTGGAAGTTTCGAACCTTTTTTCTATGTAAGTTCACAACACATTGGGTATATAACCAAATACGAAAATGATCTATAAAGTAGAAGGAGAGACTTGTCGTGTATGTTGTCTATGTATGCTCATGTTTTGTTTTATTTTTTGTAATTCTATTGAAAAATTTAACTCCATCGCTAAGTTTTGTTGGAATGTATTGTTTTTATATAAATATTTAATTTTATTTTTTTTGAATATTCAAATTTTATTAAGATTAGTTTTATTGGGAATATTGAGTTTACTAAGTTTGAGTTGTTGGCTATTTGAAATTTTGACACCAACAACACATGGAATCAATAAGAAGTATCCAATGGTATAATGATACTTCACCAAATTTTATCGAATGGTTTAATGGATATTTCACCAAATTTTATTTACTATAATTGTAGATATGGGAAATCATAAAAAATGCTCTAAATGATATATCAAATTTAAAATAAAAATATTAAATTATATATTTTTTCTATATTCATGGAAAAATATTATATGTCATTATTCAATTATTCATTTTCTAACTTGAAAATATTTTCACAATTATAATTATTCATCTATATTTTAATTATATTACTTACCAATTTTTCTCTCAAATATAAATTAAATTGATTTCATATCGTAGCATAATCATTTCACAGAAAACGTTTTTTACCGCATATCTTTTTGTGGTTTTATCAACTTTCCAAACAATATTTTATCAACCAAATTTCGATAAATAACAAGTGTTGCATGGCAGCGTAGTCTCTGTCAGGCTGGAAGGGGAGTAAATGTGTGGGTTGCAAGTTGCAGTACATGTGGTATTCATGCAGAATTTAGTATTCCCGAATTAGTTTTATTTGGAATTTATAAAAAGTTATTAATGTCTAGTACATGAACGAAGGTTCCTAGGATCTTAGTTTGATAGTACATGAAATATTTAATACATAACCAATGTAACCCAACAATTACGGAGTGGTGGCTCGATGGAGTTGTGGGTTCACATTTCTCATTTTTTATGGCCAACATGTCCCGTGAAATACATTTTGCACCCAACACTTCCGCCATATACATTTTGCACCCAACAATTCCATCATATACATGAGACATTAATTTATAGAAAATTATAACATTGTACCAAGATTTATAGTAATTTGTATAATGCTATAAAACTTGATACATTTTGCAGGGAACAATTACGGAGTTGCGGGTTGGCAGAGTCGCAGGTTCACACTTTTCATGTTCAGCGTGTTACGTGATATACATTTTGCACCAAAGACTTTCGTCATATACATTTTGCACCGAACAATTTCGTCATATACATGAGATTGGGCAATTTATAGAATATTATAACATTGTATGGAGATTTATAGCAATTTATATAATGCTATAACATTTTTACTTAATGAATAGTATAAACAATTATTTAAACTTTATTCAATATTTTTTTGTTTATAAGTAAGATTGTTTAAAAGTATGTCAAAATGAAGGACTATAGAAAATTTCTATTGTTTCAAGTTGTAAATAGTGAGCTTCCCTGAGGGGAAACCAGCTCGGCTAGCCAAAGCGCTTCATAACTGAAGTCTAGATTGTTACTGACGCAAAAAGAGTTCAAAATTCTAGCCCCTAAGGGTGGTCGTTACAACTGTGGAAAGTGTAGACATCATAACTATAATAACCATGGAGAAATGCATGAAAGGGCGCCATGCACATGACAAAAAAATAGACAAAAACAACAGACAGATCACCGGTATGGGTTGTAATGCGACGACGCAGGCATGCAGAAAGCGACAAATGTCTTGTCCCCAGGAGGAGGTGGCTCCTCCTCGACTGGTGTCCGGTCCAGTTGCATGGAATCCTCTGTCTTGATGGAAGTTCCTCTTCCTTCTCGACCTTCTTCAAGCATGATGGAAGCCTCTGCTCCTCGCGGTTTGCCTCTGCATGGACCAAAGTTTCTAGTGCCAACACTGGTGCCGAGGTAGTTGATGGTTGGGTTGTTGCTGCTTAGGCTACCTCTGCTGGGAGGTGATGACCACCCTATAACGTGGAGAGCAACTGCAGGATTTGAGAGGCTTTGTCGTCCAGGGTCTCGAGGCGGAACCGGAGGTCATCCATGTCCCGACGCAGGTCGAATACCAGGCTTTGCACTAGTGCAAGGCCTGTTTTCCACTCACATTTTGGTTCAGCGTTGGAACCGCCTCGAGATTGGGGTTGTCGTCGCGAATTTTGACTGGCTTATGGACCATCCATCTGGAATTGGGCGTCGTGAGCCTGGTCCTCAAGCGACTGGGTGGTCGGAGAGTTGGGAGGAGCCAAAGGGCCTGGGTGTGAAATAGATGTCGAATTGCTTAAAGGTCTGTTGGCATGTTTTACAGGCAGTGTATGCTTGTCATTGATGGAAAGTACAGTAGCGATGATGGCTTGAGTACAGGAAGGATGTGCCAGGCAGGCACCAGAAGACACTGCAGAGCAAGCTCGACAAGATCAGAGTATGCAGCGATGGATCTCATTGAAGATTTCCTGATGAACGTCAGATCTGAGCCTGAGGTCCGACCGACGTTGGATCCAGTAGAAATTACACGCTCTTTAACGAGCAAGGTGAAATGCGAAACCCCGAACAATCACCTCAACAAAGACTCCATTTCGGAGTCTCGGTTACCGGGAGATGGAGAAGTCAAGAGTCGAGACTCTCCATCACAGGAGTCTTGAAGTCGCGAAATGTGAAACCCCGAAATCGCGAAATAGGCGCATCACTCGAAGTTTCAGCTACCGTAGTTTCAGATACCGGGAGATAGGGATGTCACAGACTCTCATCATCAGGAGTCCCGAAGTGCCGAAATGCGAAATCCTGAAACCCGAAAAAAAAAGGCACATCACTTGGAGTGTTAGATACTACGATTTCGGTTACCGAAAGATGGATATGTCAGAGACTCACATCATCAGGAGTCCCGAAGTGTCGAAATGCGAAAACCCGAAACGTGCGCATTGCTTGGAGTGTTGGATACCGGGAGATGGAGATGTCAAAGACTCACATCATCAGGAGTCCCGAAGTGCCGAAATGTGAAAACCTGAAACAGGCGCATCGCTTGGAGTACTGGATACCAGGATTTCGAATATCAGGAGATGGAAATGACAAAGACTCTCATCATAAGGAGTCTCAAAGTCGCGAAACCCGAAGTCGAGAAATGATAAAGACTCCATACCGGAGTTTCGGATACCGGGTGTAGGAGGAGTCAAGAGTAAAGACTCTTCATCAGAGGAGTCCCGAAATCACAAAACCC
>SNQJ01S0139663.1:9993-39786 GCA_010110895.2 Picea sitchensis | reverse complement strand
TAAATTAATGGTTAGTGATTAATTGATTATTAATTAAAGTAATTGATTAATTATGTATTAAAATGGGGGAAAATAAAATATAAGTTTAAATGGGTTACGTATCCCATAAGGGATAACGTAACCCATACGTAAAATGAACATTATGTAAAGGATAAGACCATTAAATAGAAATAAATGTATGGATAAGGGGTTTGGTGAGGAGTAAAGGTGGGAAGGCGGTGAAGTAGGCATAAGGGAACGAGGAGGATTCATTTTGGGGGGATTCATTCATGCAGTCAGGAGAGGAGATTTTGGGAGCATAGGGACAGAGTTAGTTAACAGTGGTGACAGTGGGATTTACAGTGCACCGGGGCTGAGGGGTTTTGGGCTCGGAGGGCTAGGACGTCCATCGATGTCCTAGGGCCAGGCGTACTGGTCGGTAGGGTGGCTGGTTTTGGGGTGTTCTAAGGAGCAAGTTCAAGCGAAGGTTCAAGCTGCTGCAGATAGTAGCATCAGAAACAGGTATTTAAACTCAAAATTGTGAATTGTTTACTTAAATTTAATATTTATTGCCGAATTTTATTTACGCAAGTATGAAGATAGTTTTGAAATTTTGAAAATTATACTTCTTAAAAGATTACAGAAATTAAGTAAATTAGTAGAAATATAAGTGTATTTACGAATCTGGTCTTTACATCTATATAAATGTCTTTACAATTTTGGGTCACTACATTCCATCCAGTTGATGTTGGAACATTAAGGGAATTGGTGCTTCCTTCTAGTGGGTTCTAGAGAAACCAGAGAGTTGGTGCTCTTAGCAAGTTGTAGTTTTTACAGGTTGGTGCCTATGTGTCTGGAAATTGGTGTTGGAACACAAAGGGAGTTGGTGCTTCCTTCTAGTGGGTGCTAGAGAAACCAAAGTGTTGGTGCTCTCAACAAGTTGTTGCTTGTAAAGTAGAGGTGGTAGCATCAAAGATGAGTTGGTGCTCATAAGAATGATAATGTACAGAAAATAAAGATTACTTATCATATCAAGAAGAAGAGGTTTTTCCCTTTATGGGTTTCCTCAGGAAATATCCGTCTCTCACTAGCATATTTGGGTCATTTTGCGATGGTTATTTCGACGCTATTGCGACATTATGTCATGGATATTGAAACAAATATTGAGTCTCCCAAACGTCGCTTCACGTGACATGGCACGTGCGATGAACCTGGATTATCGTCGCAAGTGCGATGATAATAGGGAAGTTGTCACGATTGTGACAAAAAAGAAATATCGTCGCCAGAACGACAAGGTAAATAAATCGTTGAAATCATGACAAACTAGGGAAATCATCGCAAGAGTGACCATAAAGAGAGATTGTCGCACAATCAACAATATTGGTGAAGTAATGGAAAATTTTGTGATGCAGGGGTCATCGCAACTGCGATGGACACAGGGTATATTACGATGAAGTTGCTATACAATTTTCGTAATTTGTATAACAAGTTCGTCGCTAATGGAAAAGTTTGTGACGCAGGGGTTGTCACAATTGCGAAAGACACATGGTATATTGCGACGAAGTTGCTATACAATTTTCGTAATTTGTATAACAAGTTTGTTGCTAATGGAAAAGTTTGTGACAAAGGGGTCGTCACAATTGTGATGATAATTGCTATACAATTTTCGTAATTTGTATAGAAATTTCGTCGCAAGGGTTGTACATGTCGTCGCTCTTGCGACGACAATATATATATATATATATTGAGCAAAAAAAATTAAAATTTGATTTTTGAGCCAATTATAGAAGGTGCTATGATTGCACACTAAAGAGGTCATCCAAGTGAAGTTGTTGGTTGGTTGGTTGAGTTAGTTGACTGAACCGACTGTTTAAACTAACTATATTCTTAAAACAATTACACAATTATATCAAAAAACAATACTCTAACTTAGATTTACATATTTAACATCTCCATGGCCTCAAAGCCTTCTTTGTCCTAAAAAGGCGAGGAAAAATAAATACTCAAACCTTCGAAAGAAATTATTGCTTTGTTGTTCAAATAAACTCTGATGGCCTTATATATGATTTTATATTCTTTTTTTATATTTACTCATGGATTATACATTTTAATATGGTGCCATTAAATACCTTCTATCACCTTAGTGCCCTTGCCTCTACATTTCTAGGCCATGGTTTCTAACAGAAGGAGGGTTTTCCTAGGGGGATAATACTAAGTCCTGTCATTGCATTTCTAGACATGTGAGGGAAAGGACTTTGTTTGACTTGGGTTGACTTCTCTAAACCGATGCTTCAAGAAAAGTAAGAGAATAAAATGCTCAATGAATGCTTGAAAGGAAAACACTTACTTTATTAAACACAACTCACCAATGCACCATTACTCATAATTAGTGATGAAGCAATATACAATGTTCAAGGTGAAACTTTCTAAGTAAAAAGTACATATTCATTCACAAGATAGTCGTCATTTAGCAAATTTCATATGTGCAAGAAGTGAAGCATGAACAAGTACTCATGAAACATTTAAGCATGAATTTGGGTCATTATGATAGCAATGAAATAGAGAATCATTGTAACAAGTTCATAACCAATATAAGTTTTCATCCATTCAATAATTATATGCCATGAAACACATGAAGTGTCACTATTGTAAAGAGAAATAAGGCAACGAGCTCAATGTAATAACTTTATAAGAAATGCAATGCTACCGAATTAGCAAATTTCATTATTATATGTCAAGGCACACAAATTATATCATTAACCAAACTTATCATTCATTCATCAACACTCGGAAATTAATTTGTTTCTCATCATACAATATAGATCAATTATTTGAAACCATGATCGTCACATGAATCGACCTTCTCAACTAGAAAAAAATATAAATGTTGCATTGTTTTGGTATATTGTTTGGAGTGGTTAGGGTAGGAATGTATCGTGGTCAACCAACCAAGCCAAAAGACATGCAAACACACAACAAAATATGGTTAACAAACCTTCATACAATAGTGAAAGGAGGCAACGATTGGACTAATTACAAGGTCCTTTGGAATTCCTTAACATATTTTGGCTTCTTTGGGATGTGGAAAACAAGGTGTCATAAAAACATTGCAAGACATCAACACTTTAATCACCATTGACAGTGGAAAACTTCTGTAGTTTTATGACAGTCCTGGATAGAGTTTTGGATAACACATAGGAGGTAATGTCAAGGCTTTAAATAGAAGGATATATCAATCATACTTTTGTGTGATACCTCATCTAATAAAATAATTAAATGAGCCAAAATAATGTTCGATAGAGAACAAGATATATGTGTTAAGAGGGAGGCTTACTTGTAAGTGCAACTCAGATTAGGTTATAATAGGGTAACCCCCTTCCATTATACCTAATAAGGGTTATTAGACTATAAATTAGGTTAAGGAACCATATATATACTTTTTTTAACTAAGGAAGGTTAGGATATCTATAAGGAAGGTGCGTGAGTTAATGTTTTGGTGATTATTTTATAGTAAGGTTGTGGTGATAACCTAGTAGAATATAAGGTAGGTTAGGGTACTTCTCCTCTACCTTGAATTTCCTAGTAGGTGAGTAGGGGAAGCCAAGTGATATGCCTTTTTAGAATCCCATAGTCAAGTTATATGATTTACCTGAGTAAGGATTTGTGAGATATTTAAAGGTGAGATATGAATGTATGATGTTAAAATTTTATGATGTTCATGTACATATCATGAAATCAAACCTAATGCATGTTCTTTTTAAGGTTGTTTATTTGAATCAATTAAATTATTATTTAGCAATGAATGAGTCAAAACCTACCATAACTAACACAAGTGGAACCCTTAATTCATTGTGGTATAAATTTTCCTTGTAAATCCTTGAAGCAATACATCCTAGGATTTTGATCCCCATCACCAAATATTGCATGGTTATGATAAATGAAAATGAAAATTGAACTTTTCTAAGGTACCATAACCACCTAAGASTTCCAAACATTCAAAATATTRTATTTAWTTTAAGAGGGGCATTTCCATCATGATCATCTTAAGTATCATCRTCATTATRTGACTAACCTATTTCATGTATAAATGAAGTCCTTTAGTATCAGTAACCCCACCCTAAAATGTTTCTAATGAMAATGATAAAAKCACYACTAAGACATCATAAATATWCTAGCAAACACCAAAACCTACTTGGCATAACCTAYAATTTGATGGTGCTTCATAGGGATTGATAATAAATKATGGTGTCATCCAAGAMAAGMAAAGGCACTTGGCATTGGCATAATTTGGTTACATGTGCAATAAAAAGTAACAACGAGGCTAAGTTCAAATCCTATTGCGGGATTTCAACTTAGCAAGGGATCATCTACAAATACAATATGCTATAAAAGCACTTGATTGTTAAGTGTTTATGGGGTTAATAATGTTTTCTCTTTATGTTATTATTTATCTAATGACTTAAGTAAGTGGGCCAATTGGGTCTCAATTCATATTACTTCTCATCCAAATGGGTCCCAAGTCTCTATTGTTATAGGGTCTAGTCTATTGTTATCTTTGTAGGTGGATGTGGGTCAAGTATTGTAATATGGAGTTGGGATATAATAACATATTTGATTTGTTACAGTKTGTGTGTGTGTGTAATAATGTATATATTTTATTACATATATGTGTAATAAAACATACATATATATTCTACTACACATATATGTAATAACATATATTGCAAAAAACACGAGTTGTAAGTTTGGCGAAGCTCATTGTGAGAGGCACTGAAAAACAAAGCCTTCTCCATTTTATTTGGAGTTTCAAGGATTATTGTGGCTCCCTAATAGGGCTTGTCTCTGGATGCTTTCATGGATTTCCATCCTAGTCAACTGTCGAGTCCATTCTGTTGGCTCAATGACTTCAATGTACTATCCCATCTATTTCTTTGTTGATGGAAGTGTCATTTTGTGCAAAAGGCGGTGTGGTAAATGATTTGTTTACTGGTTCCACCAAATTTGTATTTAAATATGTAGGACACTTTCATGAACTAATTATCAATATTTCAATATGTAGGACCTCGTTTACATATTGACCTCTTTTACTTTCATGTAGGACCTCTCATAGACACAGTGCTCCCTTGCACATCAATGAAGTTTTTTTAAAGAGACAAATTAGTTGACATATGGTCAAACTCTCTCATTGTTTCCATTATTGTGCCCTCTAATCGACAAAGTGAAGATTTGAATTTATGTCAGCATTAGAACAATGAGTGTTTATATCATGAACCTCTATATGGATTAACATGACCATGAGAAAAATAAAGTATGAAAATATGAAGAAAGTCTTGAAACCTTGAATAACCCACCACATATTGTAGAAATGAAGATTGAGATGATGCACATGTGTGAAAGAGTATATGTTTGACATCGCCATTTCCAACCCCTCATGTTTAATCCTTAATGTTGTTGAAGAAACAAAATAAATTTCATGGAACTAAAAACATTAAATTGTTGCCAAAATTGTGCCCTTTAATCGACAAAGTGAAGAATGGAATTTATGTCAACATTATAACAATGAGTGTTTATATCATGGACATCTATATGGATGAACATGACCATGAGAGGATTAAAGTAGGAAAATATGAAGAAAGTCTTGAAACCTTAAATAACCCTCCACATATAAATTGACAATGGCGATGTGATTTTGTTTCTTTGTCATGTGAGACACAATGAAAAGAAGGGTAATGCTCTGAAAAAATATTATAAAATGACTGACATGACCATTTCCAACCCCTCATGTTTAATCCTTAAAACTTATTATTGCATCTTCCCAAAAATTTCTTTTTCCATGTTGCACCAAGTTTAAAGTTTGCACATTGCTTGGAAAAAGATACTTGCCACATGTCACATGTCACAAGACTTTCAAAGTTTCATATATCATGTCACAAGATTTTGGAAGTTCCATATTGCATATTCAAGTTCTATTTGTTTCCTAGACTCCATAGCCCAAGCACAAGGCACCAGGTCTTGCTTTCATTCTCACGTCTTGAATCAATTAGTATTGAATCAATATATACCAAGTCTTATAAGAGAAGCTGAAATTATCATGAAGTGTATAACAAAATTACATTCACAGACATGTACAAGTCATATAAATAGCCTTGTGTATATTATCAGATAAAAAAGTACCCATAATGTCAATGCATTATATGAATCATTACATGTTCAACTATATAATGTACATCTAACTGTCTTATAAAATTATTACATGACATCATGAATTTATTTTAGTCTTATTTTGTGCTTTCCAGGTCTTAAGTAATTCATCCATCTCCATGTCTTCGTTTACTGGGTGCTCTTCAACAACTGATGTTGTTTCAGTCCTTTCATGCAGAGTATGTCTGGTCTCGTACCCACGGCATGGATGCTGCTGTGACGGGCCATCACCTACAAAAATAAAAAAATATTAAATTTATATGGCCAATTTTTAAATATCATTGAAGTAGTTCATTAATATTAAAAAAAAAACTCTGCAATGTAATTATTTACTTGGTCCTCTAGCTAGCACCATTGGAATGGTTGTCGGCATGTTCACCTAATCTTCAGGTCGAGGAGGATCAACTATGACATTCTCTGCCATTGAAACGTAAAAATTTATAAGTACAAAATTATTAAGTATATGATTAATATATAGACATTTTATCATCGTGGGCCTCAGTCAGAGGAAAATCTTGGGGCTGTTGGGGAGCACCATGATCTTTTGGCTGTGTTTCACTATCAATGCTCTGTTATCCAGTACTAATGGTTTCATTGATAGTGTTGCTCCCCTGATTAAAACAAGGTAAGACATTAAATTATGGATGATATCAAACATTTACGTATTTTATAAGTAATGAAAGGTTAATGTGGACTATTTGTTATCTACCTTATCCTGCAAATTGCATCTTGGGGTCTGCCCCATGTTTTTCCTACGATTAACCACGACTTTATAACCATACTTGAAACCAAGTTGGAGGTCTTCCTCCATAGTTTCAGTTCCGAAGTCGTCGCACTGCATTGCATAAGGGTATGGTTTTTTAATTTTTTTGGCTGTAATTACCTTAAAGTTGTAAGGTGATACAAATAATATTCTTAAGATGTTTGGGTACTTACGATTCATGACTGTAACCTTGAGTAGCCTCCTTGGCCTAACTTGTGTTGGTCGTGTTTGAAAATCCTTTTTTTGGTTTCCTTCGAAGTGTCAGGCAACCTATCATCAAAATTTTCAAGTATGTTATATATAACCACACTTTTATTTAGATCTAAAGAAAAATAAAGCTAGTATTGAAATCAAAAAATTGTAATTTACCTTGGTGTACCAGTGATTTGTTCTCTTGATTTTTTCAAAATATTCTCTTTTTCATCATCAATGATCGCCTTCCACTCCCTCTCTGGAATTGAGGGAGGATGCTCATACCTAGGATTTCTTGCCAAGCTTCGTCTATAAACGTCCTGCGTATATTTTAAATATTCACTCGTTGCAGAGGTGACCACTTTTTTATTGAACGTGTCTACTCCAAAGAGGCCTTCAAGATAATCCATAAGTTCCTTTTTGAGGTTGGAATTCTGGAAATTCCACCTCATGCGTAAGGTTGCTCCAAAAATCAACAAGGCCTTGCTCTCTAGGTGCCTACAAAAAAGGTTGTTTCCTACACACAAAAAGATATGATCATTGATTTAAAATTAATAATCTAGATGATTTCTGTATGAGAAGGACAACATTAAACGATTGAAATATGAATTAAAACTACCTAGGAGTCTTGATTGTTTTAATTGAAGTCCATTATCATCGACCAAAAATGTGCATGGAAGGGTCATCGTGCTTGTCATGCGTGTATCTCCAGGAAATGCAACCATCTAAACCACATCACCGTGATCATCATCTTTGCCACCATCTCTAGACTCTAATCAAGGTGTGTATGTCTGGTGGTGCGTGTCGTGGCTCCTATCTAAATTAGGTGTGGAATATGGAGAATTAAATAGTACTCTAGCAATTGTATGACCGCCCGCATCAGGACTCTGTAGCATCTTTGTAGCACCACTACTACCAACACTGAGTTGAACAGGCTCCAAAAATGTCTTTATAAAAAAGAAAATGTTTTTTCGTTAGATAATGTAAAAGTTAAAGAACAAAGTATCATAATTGAACATATGAGTACATTAAAAAAAAACACTTTAAATTATGGTTATTACCTTATATGTGTTAAGTTGTGACATAAGGAGCTTGATCTTTTCTTTACGTCGGGAGTTTGATCTGGACGATCTAAGAATCTAGCAAATTCCTTGTTAGCTTTAATGATATTTTTTTTATTAATACCATCGGATCAACGGATGAATGAAACCCCTCCTCATTGGCAGAATCATGTTCAGCATGTCCTATGGACTACATATAATTTCAACAAAAACAATGTTATTTCAATAAAATTATATAAGAAAATAATAAAAACAACGTAAAATGAAAGTGGAAATCGATAATCATTTACATGTTCCACAACTGGCCCTTTTCCACGATCATCCTGCCACATTATAATATTATTAGAACCCCCAAATATTTAAAAATGTGTTAATGATAACAAAAAAACAATGTTAAATATAATATTTACAACAATGTTAAAGATAATAAAAAAAATATAATGCAATAAGTAGAGGTTTCTTAAAGAGGTGTTGCATAAGAACCTGCACACTATTAGTCAATGTTTCTATTCAATTCAAATGGTAATCCACTAATAACTCTTCCCCGGGAGCTATATTTTTTTATTGTGCACAGTGTTACACATCAAAATTACTCATTAGGATAAAGGCCTAGTGTCATCATTACCAATGTCGCAAGTGTCACATTTTGCCTACAAGTGTCACAAATATCACACTGTTGTCTTGTCCATGTTGTGTCTCGAACGACATTATCACGAACACTTACAACACACCTCAAAATACTGGTTATGAATAGGAGAAGTCATTTAACAAAGAATGCAAGTCTTTGCCACTGAGAAAACCACTAAAAAAACAATTTTGGAAGGCAACGCTCCCCTATACACTGTCAGGGAGTGCCAACGCTCTGTGACCTCTTTTGGGGGAGCGTTCCAATGCTCTGTGCCCCATTCTGAGGGAGTGTTGGCCTTTTTTGAGTGAATATTTGGATTGTTGAGAGAAATCGGGGAAGAATCCCTTCATATCTAGAATTCGTTGGATTCAGATCTGAGGTCAAGGCTTGATCTTAGGGAAGATCCACAACTAAAGGAGAAGAATCCTCAACTTATCCCAATAATATCTTAAGTGGTTAGGCCTCTCCAAGCCTATATAAGGAGGCCTCGACATGGTGAAAGGGGAGACATTGTGAAGCATCAAACTTATGATCTCATAAGGGAGATATCATTGAAGCATTAGCATTCTATGTGGATTATTTGAGCAAGGGTCTGGACAAAGAGATATTGGTGAAGTTGCTACACCTACATCCATGGATGTAAGCATCTCATTTTGTTTTCATTAATATAAATCTATGCTTGGCATGTTTCCTTTAAAGTTTGTGTATGTTTCATGAACTTGTTTCTTTCATAGATCCATTATGAAGCTAATCATGGTAGAATAGGATGTATGTCTCATTGTTGTTTCTCATTGTATTGCAGGACCTTCTGAAGAACTTGGAGATCAAGATTAGCCTGGATTGACCAAAGAAAAACGTCGGTAAAAAGGTATTTACTCTTCTTCCTTCTTCTTCTTTGGATAGTTTAGTTTCATGAAAAGGAAAGCCAGTGTCCACAATAACACTTTTTTGTCTTCGTCATAGGGGTCTAGTATACAATAGAGAATCCACTTGTTCGCAAGGGGATTTCTCTGTAACAGAAATTGGCGACTCCGCTGGGGAGGGACCTTGATTTATGTTTCCTTTCCTAGGTCTTGTTTTGGCCTTTGCTCATTTTTTACCTTCTCCATACTGTGTCTTTGATTCTTAGAACTGTGTTGATTGTCTCTTTACCTCATCTCATACATTTTGATTTTCTGAGTTTGCTTGAATTTTTTAATTTTCAGGGCATTTTTCTGAATTTTTAGTCGTCAACACCCCCCTACCTCTTCTACCAGAGCGCTGGTGCTCCCTGCTGATCTTACATAGAGCGTTGAAATTCCCTGGTGCCCTTTACACCAAAGAGTTTCCCCTTTTATGTGAAATATATTCTAGGGTTTCATTCTCTGAGTTCATTTCTTGCTTTTGGCACTTGCTCAGGAGTTTTACATCTTGGTCTTGTCTTTAAACACTCTATTTTATGAGGATTGACCACCTTTTGTTTGAAATTTTGATGTTTTTTCCTTACCTTGAAGTCAATCTTTGTCTTTGATGATTTATAGTCAACTTATTGTTTTCCTCTCACTTATCTAACTGAGTGGAAGCTTTTGTGAGGAATTTCAAAGGTCTATGCACCTTTCCATTTGATATTTTAGGTCATCTTGTCCAAGACTTTTTTCTTTTTTTGAGTTTTTTGTTTTCTTTTTGCAAGTTTTGTTGCCTTTGTTTTTCTTGTTTAAATCACGACAATAGTGTGTTTTTGTTTGTGTGAAACTTGCTTCTGATTGTCTGAATCCCATTGATATTAAAGTCTGAATGACATAGGGAGATTTAGATCAGATTGATTATCATTCACACATAAAGCAAAAGGATACATTTGTTATTATTGTTTTTGGATATTAGAACAACATTCTATGAAATGTTTAGCATTATACTGGATTTGGATGAGAAACAGTTGATTGAGGATTCTGCATCTTAGTGTTTGACAGTGAAAAGAACATTTTTCTCTTTCCCTTAAATAGGCATTCATTGAAAGAAAAGTTTTATTATCATTTCTTATGCATTTTTTGGGGATTGAGTCATAATACCATCAATTTCACTTTCATACACCCTTGAGTAAAGAACAAATGCAAAATTAACGCTAATTAAAATTTATCTAGAACATTTTTTTTTAGAATCTTCCACCAACATTAGACTAGGATTATCACTTTGGATTAGGCTGTGAGTACAACTCTCCAAAGTATTCAAAACAATCATTAGCATCTTTCTATAGAGAGAGAAAATCCAATTGTCATATAGGATTTCTGGGATCCCCCTCTCACACAGGGCTTGCGCACGAGGTCGCATTCGGGAGAGTTACAAAGATTATTCCTCCTTGGTTCAACCGTTTGTAGTGGTCAGATTGTATATTAAGGGTTCTTCTTGAGGTTCAGTTGGTTTTAATTTGGTCTCAGTGCTTCATGAACTCTGAATCCATTTGGGGTCCTCTGGATTTCTACCGGTCCGCTTGTCCTCAGTTCTCTCGAAGGATTTCAGACTTGTTATCCTGCTCATACGTTCAGACTGGACTGTTGATTGTACCCACCCAGGAGATGACTGCGAGTTGGTGTCCTTAGTAGCCATAATATTTAGGTACTTACACAAGGTGATGGTGAAGGAAAGTCTCATTGTACCTGGAACAGACATTGGTCAAATTCATTTGGGCTCCTTGGAGGGTAAATCCACAATTACTGCATGGAAGCTTGCACCAAGGTGTAAGTCTATTAAGCAGGTTTCCATCGTAACTGTTCCACCATATCCTAGCCCCTTCTTGTCCTGATCACGTGATGTTGAATTTCATCAACAACTAGTACGGCCATTAAGAGAAGGTTTTGTTTGCTTCGTTTGATTCCTAGATTTTTTAGTGTATTCTGTTTCTTTTCGTTAGTCGGCCATATATATATATATATTTGTTTGTTACTTAGCTTAAGAAACATTGGCCTTAGCCATTCACGTAGGATGCAAGGGTTACCCCCAGAAGAACTAGAGGGATATCTACCTTTGCTTCCCAACTCTTCAGAAGGCCCTCCTAAGGCTCATAACGAACTAGGCTCTGAGTATGGAAGCACACACTCTCCAGAATAGTTCCGAATGGTTTATGATTCTTTAGAATCTTTTCGAATCAACACAACTTTGAGTATTAGGTGAGAACTGCATCTGCTGCGGATGAACTCATGTGGAGAGGTTGTTGTTATTGAGGAAACTGAGGTATCCACCAGACCTCATGCAGGATCTGGAGTCGAGAATCCCTTTTTCCAAAGTGAATCATTTAGGACCCCGACTCATACTGTTGGAACCTCTAGATTTGGTTATGTCCCTTTGACAGTCTGTGATCTATACGGTAACCTAGAAGTGAATCCCAATCAACCCATGGCATCGCAAGTGCCCGAGACGTCTGTTAGTTATACAGTACCTTTAAATCACTTTACTGGTATGACCAATAATGTCATTACCATTGCAAACCAATTGTTGATTGGTTCTCACTCGAACCGTAGTATCTAGATGGCCCATTCTACCATGGTCCTGCATGTTTCCACAATCCTCACCGAAAATGCGACACCATCCCAGGCTCTGATTGGAACACCACTTAGACCAAATCTGTCAGTCCCACTTGGGTACAAATCTTTGAATCCTTCAATTACCAACACTACCCAAGTTACACCTGAAGGTTTTATCCCTACACCTTTGTTTGGAGGAACCGGTCTTGGTGGCTCTAATCCAGCTAGAGCCTTTGATCATTCATTTTATGGTTTCCATATCCATCTGGGAACTCAACCTCATGCTGGAGGGAAACCTCCATTTGGGAGTCAAACTCAAATGGGGACACAATCTCATATTAGGGGGCAATCTTAGACCGGAATCCCTAACCTGTCATATGGGTAGAATGTGACACCAAATCCTTGGCACATTCCTTTTTCGGGAAATCCACTATTCCCTGGGGGGGAACATTCTCAAGGACAACAACAACCTTATCCTCCTTATGGAAAAAATGTCTATCCACCTTATGGGAAACTCCAACAACCGACTTATAATCCTCAAAACCCATAAGGTTATCATCCATATCCACATGTTTCTCAACCATCCTCAAATCCTGTTTATTGTGGTCAACCAAAACCGAATGTAGGAGGACCTAATAGATATAATTATTGACCTAACCCATTTTATGGTCCTACTAGTGTTCCCATGCCACACCAATATCATCCCCACTTTAACCGACAACTACCATTTCTCACGACTCTGGATCTTCTAGACTTGTCTCAGTTAACCAATGATCCTATATTGCATTATCCCTTTTGGCCAGTCATCCCTGCTAAATTACCTTTCGATATTCCAAAATTTGGCAGTAAACCTAGAGAAGACCCAAATAACCATGTGATGAATTTCCATTTGTGGTGTTCATCAAACTCCTTAATGGACGATTCTATACGTTTGCGTCTTTTTCAGCGAACACTTACTGGCTCAGCAACCAATTGGTATATTGAACTGCCACATGGTTCTTTCTAAGATTCAAATCCCTCGCCATGTCCTTTCTCACACACTTTAAACTACCCATTCGATATGAGACAGGTACCAAACTCTTGACCTCCCTTCGTTAGACAAACTCTGTGCATATCTCTGATCATATTCAT
The DNA here is from genome assembly GCA_010110895.2 of Picea sitchensis. Taxonomy (NCBI): domain Eukaryota; kingdom Viridiplantae; phylum Streptophyta; class Pinopsida; order Pinales; family Pinaceae; genus Picea; species Picea sitchensis. The sequence continues at coordinate 26,337 of SNQJ01S0139663.1, read as the reverse complement.
GAGTGGAGATGACGACGAAGGTTGATCAAAGAAGTCATTCCTAACCAATTATTGGCGGAATGGTTTACTAAATCACTGTTACCTGCGATTTCTCGTGATGTTTCTATGGGTGGTGTAGTCACCGAGGAAGAGGCCATTTCTCGGGCTCAGTACTAAGATTTGGTTTAGTCACAGTTTGGTACTTTATATGAGTTGATTCCAAATGCTACCCATGCCACTAACGATCCATCCAAACCTAAATCCTCATCGCATGCGGATGGCGTTATTGGTTCCATCAAAACTCAATTTGCATCCCAACCGACTGGAGTTGCACCTAGATCTACTTCCACGTCTACTCCTAGTTTGACGACACTCTCCTCTACCTCCTCTCATACCCAAATTTATGAGGTGAATGCAGTTCAATCTCCCCCTTCACAACAATCCAGAGGTAAGAAAAAGACAAAGAACAAAAAGAAAAAGAATAATAAAAATGAACAAACTAAATCTCAAAACCCACCGCCTGCTAACGAAAAGAAACCACAGTGGAAACTGAAGTTCCTGTGTATTATTTGTGGTGACGATCACTACACTCGAGACTGCCCACATCGCAATGAAGTGGCCAAAATTTTCAAGGGGAATTCCCAACCCACCGTGCTTACTCAACCTTTTCCTCAACAACAATCTATGGTTGCTCAAACCCCCTCTCCAGGGGGCAGTTCCAACCACCCTTATCATGATGAAGCCTCGACAAGTGCTCATATATATCTATTTAACAGGAATTATTTAACTACCCACTCTACGACCTACGACACACTAGTTAAACTTGACAAAGGAAAGGTCACTAACAGTTCTTTACCGGATCCATCACCTTTCAATCCTCCATCTAGATCGCTTCAGATTGAGAAAACTACATTCGACTCTATATTATGCCCTCCTAAGAGCACTATCCGTAAATCTACATTTAATCCTAGTTCGTGTGTTGCCCAGAACTACAACATTGTTGAATATTTGGCTCAAGCACCGTGTGTTATGTCTGCGTTAGAAGTTCTACAAAACTACCCCAGTCAAAGTAGAACACTCTTGGCCGTTGTTGGTGCTTTTGATCCCGAGTCATCCAAAAATATCATGTTTAACCTAGATAATTTTACATCTCAAATCTCTCACCAACTTTCTTTCCAAGTTGATGTTGTTGTTCACAATCAACAAATTCACCGAACTATTTTGTATGAGCGAGCCTCTACTTCTGTCATGTATTTAGCCTACTGGAAAAGTTTGAAATCACCCGCACTTGAAAAATCCCCAACGATGTTGTGTGCATTCGATGGGCGAGATTTTCATCCTCATGGACGATTGCAGTCCTTAGCCGTTCATTTAGGTGGAAAAACTATTATTGTTGATGTCGAGGTGGTCGATGCTCCTCTCGATTACAACCTCTTACTTGGAAGAAGTTGGTTTTATGCTATGAATGCCATTGCTTCGTCGTTATTTCGATACATATAATTTCCTCATCAGGGAAAAATTGTCACTGTCGATCAGTTAGATTTATGTACACACGATGCTCACACTCCTGCTACCAACAATATTCCATTTTTGGGAAATCATGTATGAAAGCATTGGTGTTGTCCTTTTGAAAGACTCTAGCCTTATGGGTACCTTCCCTGCACCACTTCCACCCACCACACATCATGTTTCCACAATCAATATGATTTCAACTATGGTTTACCAATCCTTGGAATCATCTAACCCTTGGATTGTACCTAGTCCGTTGGAATTTGATGCACTAGGTGACACCATGCCACTTAGTCCAGCCGAAACCTCATACATTGCTATCCAATCTGCCTCTCCCTCCTCGGATGACCAACATCTATTGGCACCCGACAGTTACTCGATGCCATCGTGGTTAAATTCCTTGACGTCTGTGTTCGACTACATTTCCCAAATTTTTCCTTTCGATGAATCTATAGTGGAAATTATTAGCATCAACGATGTACCTTAGTATGATAGCCATCATCGATCCTCTTTTCTTCCACCTCTCGAAGAAATTCAAGAATACATACACTCTGTCTTCCCTCCTGATGTTGTCAATTTTCCACAATCTCCCATCCTCACACAAGATACTCTTTCTGAGGGGAATTTGGGCAACATTTCATCTATGATCTTTATCAACATTTCGATAAAGGAAGGTGTCATGGAAAACATCAACCTTGGTGATAATTGTTCACCAGAGGAAGTGGTCTCTTCTACCGCTTTATTTAAATAATTTTGCAATGTCTTCGCTTGGAGCTATGAAGATATGTCAAGGATCGATCCATCGATTGTTGTGCATGAGATTAAAACCTACCCAGGTGTCAAACCTATTCAACAGAAACTCCGCCCTGTCCATCCTAAAAACACCATGGCCATTAAGGCTGAAGTTCAAAAGTTATTGAAATATGGCTTCATTTATCTTGTCCCCTTGATGGAATGGGTTTCGAACATTGTTTCGGTCACTAAGAAGCAAGGGACCATTTGTGTCTACGTTGATTATAGGGATCTCAATAACGCTTGTCCAAAATACAACTACCCTACGCCCTTCATCGACTAGATTATTGATAATTGCGCTGGTAGCGTAATTTTCTCTTTTATGGATGGTTTCTCAGGGTATAACTAGATTGACATTTTACCTACTGATCAACATAGGACAACCTTCATCTGCCCGTGGGGAATTTTCGCCTATCAGAAACTACCATTTGGCCTTAAAAATGTTGGTGCTACATTCCAGTGAGCCATGTCATATGCTTTCCATGATATCAAACATATTGTGGAACCTTACCTTGACGACTTACCTGCACACTCATCTAGTCGATCGGACCATTTTGGTCATCTATGGGCGGTTTTTGTTGTCAAATTAGGCCGCCTCCTCGGCTTTGTTGTCTCCAAGGACGGGATTCGGGTGGATCCCTTAAAGATTAGAGCTATCCTAGCTTTACCTCCACCTAATAATCTGACACAACTACAAAGTTTGCAGGGGAAAGCAAAATTTATTCATCGTTTCATTTGTAACTACGCTGAGATTACCAAAGGATTTATGCGATTGTTGCAGAAAGACACCCCTTTCATATGGGATGACACTACTCAATGATATTTTGCTGCTCTTAAGCATGCATTGACCAATGAACCTCTGTTGCATCCTCCCAACTATACACATGATTATATCCTTTACTTAGTATCCTCTACTTCCACTATTGTTATGGTGTTAGTTCAAGAGGGCCCTATCGGTGAGGAACACGTGATATATTATTTGAGAAAAATTCTATCTGGTCTCGAGCTTCGATATTCACATGTTGAAAAGTTGGCTCTGGCAATCGTCATCGTTGTCCAGAGATTCCGTCACTACATTTTTCTACGCACCACCACAGTTATCACGAACTCAAACCCCATGTATCGCATTTTGACACGTCAAGTTCTTGGGGGAAAATATTCTAAATGGATTGTCATCCTTCAAGAGTTCGATCATGAGTTTGTTAAGTCCAAAGCTAAAAAATCTTTGGTGTTTGCGGAGCTTATCTGCGACTTTCCCAATGCTGATGAAGATATTGAGCCCATAGATTCTCTCCCTGATGAGACTCTATTCCTCATCATCACGTATCACCTTTGGTATGGAGATATCCTTCTTTATATCCAGACCCAACATTTTCAGCCTGATATCTCTCGTGAAGAGTGTCGTCGTATCCACCATCATTCTCATTGCTACCTTATCGTCGGTGATACTTTGTATCATCATGGTATTGATACTATCCTATGACGATGTTTGACTCATGAAGAGGCTGAACGCATCCTCAATGAATGCCACCTTGGATCCTTTGGCGGTCACCTTTCTGGGATGGATACAACCTAGAAAATTTTACGTGTTGGTTACTTTTGGCCCTCAATATTCAAAGATTGTATTGAGGCAGTCAAAAAGTGCCCACCCTGCCAAGTTTTTCAAAACAAGGAACACACCCACCCTACTCTACTGCATCTCGTTATTTCCATTGGCCCCTTTTCCAAACAGGGCATTGATTTCATGTAGTGTAAGCCTACCTCAGTCGGGGGGCATGGTTATATAATCGTCGTCATCGATTACTTTACAAAATGGGTTGAGGCTATGCCTACCTTTATTAATTATGGTCGTACTGCAACTCTTTTCTTTTTTAACCACATCATCACTCGTTTTGGTGTTCCACACACCATTGTCACTGATCATGGTTCACACTTTCAGAACTAGATGATGAGTGAGTTGCATGCCAAGTTGGTTTTTCGCCATGAGAACTCATCCCCGTACTATCCTCAAGCTAATGGACAAGTTGAAGCTATCAACAAGGTCCTTAAAACAATGATCCAATGGATGGTAGGGGAAAACAAAACATCTTGGCACTTACAACCTTTCTCTGCTCTCTCGTCTTATCGGACCTCAGTAAAAACTTCTACTGGATTCACTCCCTTCCAGCTAGTATATGGCATAGAAGTTGTTTTACCAATCGAGTGCGAAATTACCTTGTTGAAACTCAAAGTAGAACTCCTTCCCCACACTTATGTCAAAGAAGAACGTTTCTTACACTTGACTAGGTTGTATGAAACACAACATGATGTCATTCTCATTAATGAGACGTATCAAAAGAAAATCAAGAATCAATACGATAAATCTTTCAATCCTCGCGCTTTTGCAAAAGGAGACCTAGTCCTCATTTATGACTGAGCTCATCATAAGTTAGGGATAGGGAAGTTAGAACCTCTATGGCATGGTCCTTACATCATGAAACATGTTCTACATAGAGACGCCTATGAGATAGTTGACTACGACGAAATATCCCTAGGTGAACCTCAGAACGGGATTTACCTTAAGAAGTACTATGCATAGAAAATCTAGCATACGTGCTTTGTACACTATTGTATTTTTAGTTTGGTGTGTCTTTTTCTTTTGCGTGCTCGAGTTTTTGCCTTAGCCACTTATAATGTGTCTTGTGTTTTCATGCCCAGATGACATCTTCCTTTCCTATTTTTGTCGGGTTTGCAGATGGCGCTAGTCGACATACCTAGAACATTGCTTTTGCATCTTGGGTCATTTACCACTCTAACGAGTTGGTGAGTTCTGGAGGTATTTTCTTAGGATCGACAACTAACAACATGGCATAATATAATGTTGTCATCGTAATTTTAATCGAAGCCTCCTCCCTAGGAGTTTCTCGCATGATCATCAACCTAGAATCCCAACTCATGGTCTGTCAACTTAATCGAATCTATTCTATTCGCAATCCTATCCTACACGTCTCCACTTATAAGTTTGTCATCTTGAACGAATGTTTGATTTTATCAAATATAGACACATACCAACAGAACTCAATACCATTTTGGATTTGTTAGCCAATTACATCATGGGTAGGTATCTTGCACATAGATAAGTTTTCATAAAGGAAATAAATCATATCACATATCATCATGTAATTTAAAACACATCACATAAAAGACATCATTATTTGCAAATCATTTGGCACTATAAAAAATCGGAAATGTATATATAAATGGTGTGACTGAAAATGTTTGATTACATCAAAAAAAGTACATAGAAGGGAAAAATGTTGGGTCCTCGTGCCCATAACATCGTCATAAATACTATACAAAAAAATCATCAGGGAGGTCCTAGTCCTTCTGCATCACATTGTGCTCCAAGTAGCACATCACTGCATAGGCTACTCATCTCAGTAAAGAGTTAATACTCTCAAGAACTCCCACTGTGTGTCTCTGCAAGTTCATGGGTACGTTCTCCCTCTCAAGAGGAGGGATACCCATCGTAATACCACAGAGGTTTGTCTCCACGTCTTGGAGACCCCCTGCCGCTACTACTACCTGAGCATCCCCGCGACGCCGCAATACCAGTATCTCTATCAAACATGTTTCTCCCTTGTCTAGATGATGAAACGATACATCTGTTAGAAACTCTCCTATGTACCCAAAAAAAGTAATATAAGTTTAAAAAAAAAAAAACACTTGACAAGATCTTTTTTTGGTTTCTTACCTGATGCATCCCAATCCACCCCATATGGAAGGACCAGGTCCATAATTCCCCAGAAATCCACTCTGGCGTATGGAAAATATTCTATCATGATCAATTGGCGTCCCAGTCAAGCGAAGAAATCACCGATGAATTTGAACTTTGAATTTGAGCCTAGTCTCGTAAACAGGTTAGTCCATCGCTCCATATGTGGTTCTAGCACTGGCCATAATGCTAATGCAATTTGAGGTTGCATCTGAGGAATTTTTTCTAAAAAGAATGAAACCAATAATGAACCATACTCGAACTGCTTCTGTTGCCCTGCTCTGCATCTCGTAATCTTCTCCTTCACATTCTGAAGGAACCCTGCACTCCAATTAAACAGTGTTGTCTTTAGACACTGTAAACCATAAGCCACCTGTTGAACTAAGTGTGCGCTGGTACTTCCCTCTATACTCGTAATGGAAAACAGAATGGACCGAAGAGGTACATACCTGATATCTTTGATTGCAATTCTACCTCCCACTAGTCTCGCTCCTGGGACATAATGGTTTGCCAGGTACTCATCCACAGGCGCAGGAAGTGCCCTCTGTCCATATAAAACTATAGGAACCCCTCTTTTCGAGAGGTCGGTTAGGAAGTATACATCTTCCAACTCAATGGTGAGAAGTTGTGTTCCAATTTGGAACTCTTGTTCCATGACATTCCATAACCCGGTCATATGCCCGAGAAGAAGAATCTCTTTCTTCATTTTTTGCATTTTGAAGAACTTGAGGAGACTGCAATTCCTCAATGCGGCCCGTTTTTGGGGACTTTTCAAAGTGGCCACATCATCGATCTCATGCTTTCTTTCTTTCCACTCAATCATGATTATTTCCGAAGTCACCTGCAGTCATCAACAACCAAAATTCATTAATCACATTTTTTCGGCAATTTTGGGTAATTTAAAAACTTTCAAACAATTGTTTGATTTGTCTATGAGGCCAACACCCCTTTCATATGCAAATCAGTGCACCAACGTATCCCTATAGTATCCATCAAGTCACTTTAAAAACCAGAACGCACACCATCCACGATTTGAGAAAGCGCTGGCAGTGTTGGGCAATTCTTTATTGTGTTTTTGGGCAGAGCCCTCTCCACCACTACACCAATGTGTTGGCATGCATTTAAACAGCTTGTAGGGGCACTTTAACAAATGGGTATCACTCTCCCACTAAATTTAGAAGAGCGTCACGCCCTTTTGAGCGCTTGAGACAACCTAGGGCATCAATTTTTGCACCCAACCATTGCCTAAAAATGAATTTTGAACCGTACAAATGAAATAAAGGAAGAAAAACACTAACCTAGTCCAAAAGGAAGGGAAAATGGTTGACCGTAGTTCTGGCACTGAACAATGCAAGATTCACCTCCAAAGCACAAATTCTCCACTGCTACAAGTCTTTGCACAAATGAAATGGTAAATGACATTGTTACCCCATTTTACTATTATACATTTCATTTTTGCATAAGATATAGTTATTTTTGGGTTTTTGAAAACATTTTGGAGGCCTTATTAATCCCCTCAAATGCAATTTTGACATTATTGGCAGGTTTCAGAGAAGTTTTGTTTGTTTTTTCATCTTGTCACATTCACGAGCATAGTCTTAGTTCATTCTCAAGCTCAAACACATAAGAACATGCCAGGTAAACTTTTGTCTTTTTTCTGGACCCGCATGGATAAACGAAAAAGGAACCCCTTGGAGTCGTCTTTAAGCTCTTTTCAGACTCTCTAAACGTGAAAAGATTGCCGAGTGATCTTGCTTCCTTTCCCACTCGTTAAAAGGTTTGAAAGGGTGTCTTTCGAGTGATAATTTATCTCTTTTTCGGCCTCTCGAGACTAACATTATGAAAAATGAAAACATTGGAGTCGTCTTTAAGTCATTTTTAGACTCTCTAAATATGAAAAACCATCGAGTTTACCTTCTCTGGACTCGTTAAACGATCATACATTGAAGCGCCCATACGAGACTGAACCCTTACTTCTTCTAGTTCGTTAAACAAAGGAAGAGGGACTTACCAAAGGTGAGTTATATGGAGCATGTGTTACCCTCCTTGAGCTTGTTAAAATAAAAAGAGGTACTCGTCTATCTGGATGGGGGGAAAAATTGAAGGAAGCAAGCCAAGCAGTTTTTTAGAACATTACCAGTAGTTCTTATAGTCGCCCTTGAACACGACATTTTATCTTTGCACACCTTTTTATCCTCTAAAACTCCGCACTGAACCAATCCTTTGAGTTTTCTTACTCCTTTGGGTCACCCGACGAAAGTCATAGTATCCACTACATTATCAAGTTTTGGTCCTTGTCGAGTTTCTTCTGTCATTCCTTAGTGTTCAAGGGAAGTATCTGCCTCAAGAGTCAACCATCACAAATTCCTATTCCAATACCCGTGTTAATCCATGTTCTTTTGATCCACTAATTACATCTCTGGGTCAGTTTCGTGTCATTGATGGGGGATACATCAAGGCCCTCCCTCGACGAGTCTATTCCTTTCGACTTCACCACATTATCCAAGAGATAGACTTAGAAACCAGTTAGTACCTTGGGACCTGCATACCTCAATGGCAGGCCTCCTTGCATCCGACAGTGGGTTTACATCATTGACCTTTGATCGGATGATTCCACGGATGTTCTACTTCAGCTCATCCATTCACATTCGTTGGAATGTACTAGAGTACCTTGGGAATCATTGACATCAATGGTGATTTCCCTCGTGCTTGTTAATGGTTTACCTCATTGATTGGTAATCAAGTGGTTTCTGCCATGTTCGACATTAGGACATCTATTCACATGGTTAGATTTGTACTACATCAGGATCGGTAAGAATACCCTAGGTTGATTCGTCACTCTTATATGTACTTTTGCCAGGTTGCGATGAAGTTTATTTTGAACATTGACACATATATTGTTACATAGATCCACTTTGTATTGGTCGTGGCTATGTCTTGTCGTCTCGTAGATCCACTGTGTATTCTTCGTGGCTACGATTAGTTCAGGTCATAGGAGTATAGATCCACATTGTATCTTCAGTTTCTATACCTTTTTATCAATATAATTATGGATCTGCAGTGTAATTTATGGCGGCCATACCTTGAAAGTCTTTATCACCCAAGCATAGGTATGCCTGCCTTGGGTTTGAAAAATGTCATAACATTTGTTTGATGGTTGTGTGTAGCTTCTATCAGGTTCTCTGAGTCTGTACCCTTGCTTGAAAAAGTCTACAAAGTACTTCACTCATTATTTCTTGTCTTCTAACTTCGCACTTTGGGGGGCACTCTGTTACACATCAAAATTACGCATTAGGATGAAGGCCTAGTGTCGTCATTACCAATGTCACAAGTGTCTCATTTCACCTACAAGTGTCGCAAATATCATACTGTTGTCTTGTCCATGTTGTGTATCGGACGACTTTATCAAGAACACTTACAAGACACCTCAAAAGATTAGTTATGAAGAGGAGAATTCATTTGACAAACAATGCAAGTCTTTTTCCACTGAGAAAACCACTAAAAAATCAATTTTGGAAGGCAGCACTCCCCTATGCACTGTCAGAGAGTGCCAACACTCTGTTACCTCTTTTGGGGGAGATTTCCAATGCTCTGTGCCCCATTCTGAGGGAGCGTTGGCCTTTTTTGAGTGAATCTTTGGACTTTTGAGAGAAATCAGGGAAGAATCCCTTCATATATGGAGTTGGTTGGATTCGGATCTGAGGTCAAGGCTCGATCTTAGGGAAGATCCACAACTAAAGGAGAAGAATCCTCAACTTATCCCAATAATATCTTAAGTGGTTAGGCCTCTCCAAGCCTATATAAGGAGGCCTCTTCATGGTGAAAGGGGAGACATTGTGAAGCATAAAACTTATGATCTCATAAGGGAGATATCATTGAAGAATCAACATTCTGTGTGGATCATTTGAGCAAGGGTCTGGACAAAGAGATTTTGGTGAAGCTGTTGCACCTACATCCATGGTTGTAAGCATCTCACTTTGTTTTCATTAATACAAATCTATGCTTGGCCTATTTCCTTTAAAGTTTGTGTACGTTTCATGAACTTTTTTCTTTCATAGATCCATTATGAAGCTAATCATGGTAGAGTAGGAAGTATGTCTCGTTATTATTGCTCATTGTATTGCAGGACCTTCTGAAGAACTTGGAGATCAAGATCATCCTGGATCGAGCAAGGAAAAACATCGGTAAAAAGGTATTTACTCTTCTTCCTTCTTCTTTGGATAGTTTAGTTTCATGAAAAGGAAATTTAGTGTCCACAATAACACTTTTTTGTCTTGGTCATAGAGATCTAGTATCCAAGAGAGAATCCACTTGTCCACAAGGGGATTTATCTGTAACACACAAGACTACCCGATTCTTTTCACGTCCCTCATATATGAAATTCGGTTATTTGTTTGTTGTCTTGGGGCGTGTGCTATTTATAAACCCTGTGATATTGTCGAAAGCTTTAGGCCTTCCATCAATATAGATATTTTCTCTCTTATTTTTATCCTTGTTTATTAGTTGTATATAATTTGCGGCGAGTTCATATCTTTGCATACTTCGCATGTACCGGACCAGCCACATCCAATCATTATAATTGTAACATGGTCCGACATAGTCCATCAATTCAGTTACTATATTGTATTTTACAATTATTCCATCCATGGAAAATAGCCCCAAGCCATGTAGGGAGGATCGTGCAATGTGATATGTCCTATTGTTGACAACGAAGTCAACATCTATAGGAGGTAGTTCCTTAGGTACCCATTGTTTCACCAGATGCTTATACATGAGTGGAACCTCTATGTCTCCTATGCTCTCATCATCATAAGAGAATGATCCTCCTTCGACAAGAAATAATTTCATGCATCTACAAAATTTTATTCTGACATCATATCTACTAGATGCAGTCGCATTTCCAGCCTCTATTTGTCCTAAGATTTGCTCTCTCAACGAAGAATAATCTGACAGGTACCTATTTGGTTGTACCTTCAGTTGCATGTGCACGTATTGTTAGTTAGTAGTCCATCATCATATTCAAAGTTCTAAATAATTTTTTATATCTTTAGTTTTGGATGCACAATTAGACTAGGGTGCAATTACCAATATTATTGGTCAACCACCTAATTTAATGTGATATCCCTCTTGATTTTGGACATATTAAGGACATATTAATGTGATAACATTGAGGACATGATAAATTTATCAAATGGATCTCAGAAAAAAATAGTATTAAGGTTGTTGTTTATTGGATTTGTACAAATTAGAATTATTATAAGAAATGTCCATTGAAGATGAGGGTCAATGCTATGGAGTAAGAAATCCAACCATTAGTTGGTGTGTTGAAAATATTGGGTGCTCTAGTTGGAAATATGTCTAAGGCAATCCAAGAGTAGAACTATACAAATATTAGTTTTGTTCAAAACAATACTAGAACTATACAAATATTAATTTTGTTCAAGCCAAGAGTAGGACTATACAAATATTAGTTTTGTTCAATCCAAGTTGAAGAATAAGTTAGTTATGGTGATGGTTAGCAATAGTGCAACCCACATTTTTATGTAAGAAGTAGTGGTTGTTAAACTCAATGTGCAGTTGAAATTGGTGCAGTCTTTTTTCAAGGCAGTAAGATATAGTAGTTAGTTGACAGAGACATGCAGTTAGTTAGTTTTTATGCCATCAGGAAAAATTGGCCAAGAGTCATCGAAATGGTTTGGGATACGACTTGCAACTGGGCATAAAATGAATATCAAGACTCAGATTGAGGAACCGTCCACTCCGATGGATTACTGGGATAGTATTTCAGCTAGAGAACCCCTCACTCTTAGGTGCCATGCCTCGAAAGTTCCTTACTCATTGATTTCGAAAACTAGTGTTTTGCTCAGTTTGAAGCAATGCAACATTTGGATTAAGGGGTCCAATTTACGAAACCATGCCTCGATAGCGGATGGATAATTTGGTCACCTAGTCCATGTCTAAACAAGCTTGCAAAATCTCATGGAACTCAAAAATGTTGCTCCGTTAGTCTTTTATGCCCTGAGCGAGAATTGGCCAAGAGTCCCCGAAATGGTTTGGGATGCCACTTGTAACTGGTCATAAAATGAAAACCGAGACTCGGATTGAGGAACCATCATATCTGTTGGATTCCTCAGATAGGATTTTAGCTAGAGCACCCCTCACTCTCAGTTTCAACCCCTTGGAAGTTGTTTTTTGCATTGATTTCAATAACTAGTACTTTGCTCAGTAAGAAGCAATGCAACATTTGGATTTAGGGGTCCAATTTACAAAACCATGCCTCAGGAGCGGATGGAAAATGTGGTCACCTATTCCATGCCTAAAAAACTATGCAGAATCTCATGGAGCTCAAAAATGCTTCTCCGTTAGGATTTTATGCCCCGAGGAGGAATTGCCAAGAGTCCTCGAAATGGTTTGGGATACGACTTGCAACTGGGCATAAAACGAAAACCAAGACTCGGATTGAGGAACCATCGACTCTGATGGATTCCTGAGATAGGATTTCAGCTAGATCACCCCTCACTCCCAGGTGCCATGCCTCGGAAGTTGCTTTACTCATTGATTTCGAAAACTAGTGTTTTCCTCAGTTTGAAGCAAAAAAACATTGTTGGATTACGGGGTCCAATTTATGAAACCGTGCTTCGGGAGTGGATGAAAAATATAGTCACCTATTCCATGCCTAAAAAATCTTGTAGCATCTCACGGAACTCAAAAATGTTGCTCCGTTAGGTTTTTATGCCCTCAGGAGCAATTGGCCAAGAGTCCCCGAAATGGTTTGGGATGCGACTTGCAACTGGGCATATAACGAATATCGAGACTTGGATTGAGGAACCGTCGACTCCGATGGATTACTGGGATAGGATTTTTATCTAGAGCACCCCTCACTCACGGGTGCCATGCCTCAGAAGTTGCTTTAATCATTGATTTCGAGAACTAGTCTTTTTCTCAGTTTGAAGCGATGCAACATTTGGATTAAGGGTCCAATTTACCAAACCATGCCTTGGAAGAGGATGGATAATTTGGTCACCTAGTTCATTCCTAAAAAATCTTTCATCATCTCAGAGAACTAAAAAATGTTGCTCTGTTAGTCTTTTATGCCCTGAGCGGGAATTGGCCAAGAGTCCCCGAAATGGTTTGGGATGCGACTTGAACCTGGGAATAAAATGAAAACCGAGTCTTGGATTGAGGAATTGTCGTCTCTTTTGGATTCCTGGTATATGATTTTAGCTAGAGTACTCCTCACTCTCAGTTCCAACCCCTCAGAAGTTGTTTTCTTCATCGATTTCAATAACTAGTACTTTGCTCAGTAAGAAACAATGCAACATTTGGATTTAGGGGTCCAATTTACAAAACCATGCCTCAGGAGAGGATGGACAGTGGGTTCACCTAGTCCATGCCTAAATAATCATGTAAAATCTCATGGAACTCAAAAATGTTGCTCCGTTAGGATTTTATGCCCCGGGGAGGAATTGCCAAGAGTCCTCGAAATGGTTTGGGATGCGACTTGAAACTGGGCATAAAATGAAAACCGAGACTCATATTGAGGAAACTTCAACTTCGATGGATTCATGGGATAGAATTTCAGCTAAATCACCCCTCACTCCTTGGTGCCATGCCTCGAAAATTGCTTTACTCGTTGATTTTGAGAACTAGTGTTTTTCTCAGTTTGAAGCAAAAAAACATTGTTGGATTAAGGGGTCCAATTTACAACACCATGCCTCAAGAGCAGATGGAAAACATAGTCACCTATTCCATGCCTAAAAAATCTTACAGCATCTCACGGAACTCAAAAATGTTGCCCTGTTAGGTTTTTATGTCCTCAGGAGCAATTGGCCAAGAGTCCCCGAAATGGTTTGGGATGCGACTTGCAACTAGGAATATAACGAATATCGAGACTCGGATTGAGGAACCGTCAACTCTGATGGATTATTGGGATAGGATTTCATCTATAGAACCCCTCACTCATGGGTTCCATTCCTCAGAAGTTGCTTTAATCATTGATTTCGAGAACTAGTATTTTTCTCAGTTTGAAGCAATGCATCATTTGGATTAAGGGTCCAATTTACCAAACCATGCCTTGGGAATGGATGGATAATTTGGTCACCTAGTCCATGCCTAAACAAGCTTGCATCATCTCATGAAACTCAAAAAAATTTCTCCGTTAGTCTTTTATACCCTAAGCAGGAATTGGCCAAGAGTCCCTGAAATGGTTTAGGATGCGACTTGCAACTGGGCATAAAACAAAAACCGAGTCTCGGATTGAGGCACCGTTGTCTCTATTGGATTCCTGGCATAGTATTTTAGATAGAGTACCCCTCACTCCCAGTTCCAACCCCTCGAAAGTTGTTTTCTTCATCGATTTCGATAACTACTGCTTTGCTCAGTAAGAAGCAATGCAATATTTGGATTTAGGGGTCCAATTTATGAAACCATACCTCGGGAGTGGATGGACAATGTGGTCACCTAGTCCATGCCTAAACAAGCATGAATAATCTCATGGATCTCAAAAATTCTTCTCTGTTAGGCTTTTATGCCTCGAGGAGGAATTGCCAAGAGTCCCTGAAATGGTTTGGGATGCGACTTGCAATTAGGCATAAAACAAAAACCGAGATTCGGATTGAGGAACCGTCAACTCCGATGGATTCCTGGGATATGATTTCAGCTAGAGCACCCCTCACTCCCAGGCTCCATGCCTCGAAAGTTTCTTTACTCATTGATTTCGAGAACTATTGTTTTGCTCAGTTTGAAGCAAAAAAACATTGTTGGATTAACAGGTCCAATTTACGAAACTGTGCCTCGGGAGCGGATGGAAATTATAGTCACCTAGTCTACGCCTAAACAATCTTGCAGCATCTCACGGAACTCAAAAATGTTTCTCCATTAGGTTTTTATGCCCTTAGGAGCAATTGGCCAAGAATCCCCGAAATGGTTTGGGATGCGACTTGCAACTGGGAATATAATGAATATCAAGACTCGGATTGAGGAACCGTCGACTCTGATGGATTCCTGGGATAGGATTTCATCTAGAGCACCCCTCACTCACAGGTTCCATGCCTTAGAATTTTCTTTAATCATTGATTTCAAGAACTAGTGTGTTTCTCAGTTTGAAGCAATGCAACATTTGGATTAAGGGTCCAATTTACCAAACCATGCCTCGGGAGAGGATGGATAATTTGGTCACCTATTCCATTCCTAAACAATATTGCATTATATCACGGAACGCAAAAATGTTTCTCTATTAGTCTTTTATGCCCTGAGCGAGAATTGGCCAAGAGTCCCTGAAATGGTTTGGGATGCGACTTGCAACTGGGCATAAAATGAAAAAAAAGTCTCGGATTGAGGAACTATCATCTATGTTGGATTCCTGGAATAGGATTTTAGCTATAGCACCCCTCACTCTCGGTTCCAACCCCTCGGAAGTTGTGTTTTTCATCGATTTCAATAACTAGTGCTTTGCTCAGTAAGAATCAATGCAACATTTGGATTTAGGGGTCCAATTTACAAAACCATGCCTCGGGAGTGGATGGACAATGTAGTCACCTAGTCCATGCCTAAAAAATCATCTGGAATATTATGGAGCTCAAAAATGTTGCTCTGTTAGGATTTTATGCCCCGAGGAGGAATTGCCAAGAGTCCCCGAAAAGGTTTGGGATGCGACTTGCAAATGAGCATAAAATGAAAATCGAGACTCGTATTAACGAACCGTCGACTCCGATGGATACCTAGGATAGGATTTTAGCTAGAGCACCCCTCACTCCAGAGTGCCATGCCTCGGAAGTTACTTTACTCATTGATTTCGAGAACTAGTGTTTTGCTCAGTTTGAAACAAAAAAACATTGTTGTATTAAGGGGTCCAATTCACAAAACCATGCCTCAGGAGCGGATGGAAACTATAGTCATCTATTCCATGCCTAAACAATCTTGCAGCATCTCACGGAACTCAAAAATGTTGCTCTGTTAGGTTTTTATGCCCTCAGGAGCAATTGGTCAAGAGTCCCCGAAATGGTTTGGGATGCGACTTGCAACTGGGAATATAACGAATATCGAGACTCAGATTAAGGAACCATCAACTTTTATGGATTTCTAGGATAGGATTTCATCTAGATCACCCCTTCAATCACAGGTGCCATGCCTCAAAAGTTGTTTTAATCATTGATTTTAAGAACTAGTGTTTTGCTCAGTTTGAAGCAATGCAACATTTGGATTAAGGGTCCAATTTACCAAACCATGCGTCGAGAGAGGATGGGTAATTTGGTCACCTATTCCATGCCTAAACAAGCTTGCATCATCTCACAGAACTCAAAAATGTTGCT
>SNQJ01S0139662.1:37555-62580 GCA_010110895.2 Picea sitchensis | reverse complement strand
AATTTACTTTTCCCTTAATTAAATTAGACAATAAATATTAATCTATTACAAATCCAACTCACTCAGTTATGATTGAAATAATAGATTAATATTTATTGTCTAATTTAATTAAGGGAAAAGTAAATTAGACGCATGTTTCCTGTTGACTTTTCAAGAGACGTCATCGAAAAATAGAAGGTACAATGTCTTTACAATCCTGGAAACTTTGATCCCCGTTAACTTTCCTTCTACACGGCCTTTTTTGAGTAAAAGGATTAATCCTTCCATGACCAGGATGAACAAGAGCGGTGAGAGGGGGCATCCCTGCCGTAATCATCTTCCACTATGGAAGAAAGTGGATGATTCTCCATTTACCAGCACAACGAAATTTTCACTTATTAAGCAACTCATGATCCACTTTATCGATGTTTTTCTGAATCCTGATTGAGTCAAAACTAATATGAGAAAGTCTCAGTCTATCCAATCAAATTATTTTTTAAGGTCTAGTTTTAGGATGAGTGCTCTTGAATTCTTGTTTTTATGTTGTGCAAGCACTCTTGAGCAGTTCCAATAGCATCTAGAATTTTTTGACCCTTTAAAAACCACAACTATTCACCTGACAGTATCCTCGAGAGGATAGGTTTAATCCTATTTGCGATGATTTTTTGTATTAACTTGTAGCACAAGTTGTAGAGTTTTATGGTTCTGTAGTCGCCAAATGAAATTGGATTATTAGCTTTTGGAATAAGGGTCAAGAAGATCGAATTCAGTTCCCCAATCACCTTACCTTAGAGTTTGGAATCTTCCACTAGCTCCAGGAGATCGTTCCCAACTAAATCAAAGAAATGTAGGTAGAATTCTACAATCCAACCATCAGGGCCTGAGATTTTGTCCTTTGTGAAGGATTTTAATGCATCCAAAACCTCCTATAGTGTACAAGGACTATCCATAATAATAGAATCATCCTCTGTGACCAATCGTGGGAAGAGCCTAGCCACAGTGACATGATCTTGTATATTGTTGTGTGGCATCGCCTCAAAGTATGATTTGAAAAAGCATGTAGTTGTTGTGTTAATTGCTTGTTGTCTTCTGTGTGTAGTGCCAACTTCGTCTGTTATATCCCAAATATGTTTTTTGTTCCTGCAGGAGCTTGCAAAATGGTGGAAATATTTATTATTGATATCTCTGCACTTTATCTAGTTTTCTCTCCTCCGCTACCTCCAAAGAGCTTCTGCAAGCAACAACTAGTTCCTCTCAGATTTTAGTTGTTTCAATTGCTGGTACCTACCCCTAAAGTCCCCATATTGTGTGTCTTCTTGTTCCAGTTCTAGTAGTTTAAACTTCAACACTTCTAGTCTATGTAGTGTGTGTTTAAGTGTAAAGTAGCCTAGCTTTTGATACAGGCTTCTATATGCTTCAATTTCCATACAAAGCAATGTTGTATTCCTGGATCTGTTAGAAATATGGGGTCATTCCAAACTGTATTAAAAATAGTATTAAAATATTCCTCATGTAGCTAGCTTGAATTCAATTTGAAAGAGTAGGAAATATGATTAGCAGGTGAGCCAAATTGTAGCAGAATGGGGGCATGGTCTGATAGGTAAGGAAAATCTACCCAGGATCTAACCCTACCATCTCATGTTACAAGATTTTCAGAAATAATAAACCGGTCTAGACGCTTTAAAATGGACTACGGTCCCACTCGTCCATTGTGCCAAGTAGCTACCAAAACATAAGGTGGGAAATATACCATATCATGCGCTAGAAATAAGGAGTTAAAATATCTAGCCAAGGAGTCCTGAGTGGCTGAGGCTCCCCAAAATTCGCCCTCATTTGTAGTAAGATTCATGTCACCATTGATGGATCCTAAGTCTTCTCGTTCACCAACATCCATGAAATCTGTGTATGTAGGTTGTGTGTTCACTTCAAGAGAGTCTGACCTGGTGGATAGTTCAATCATAGTGTCCTCTAACTATTCCTTGTCCAAGATGCCAGTGCAGAATTTTCTAAGATGGCTCGTTTGTTTATAGATTGTACATCTGAAGGGTATGGCTAGGTAATCCATATTATGGCGAGTGTGATGGCCTCTCCAATCAATATCAATGGATTCTAATAGTCCTTCATGTATGTCGATCTCTACAACTACCCTCGCTACTTTCTTTTACGGGCCTATGAGGGACTTCGGGTCCACACTAATGAAATGACCAAGTGTATTTCCAATGGCCTTAGGAGATTTTGTATTCCAAAGCTATAAAGGCAGACTAGGTAGAAGGACCCATAAATGGAACATACAAAAGTACTCATGTGATGGGTCAAAGCTTATCCGCCACCATTTTAACATAAGGCTATTGCCATCTATGGTCCAGAGCCGCTCAAGTATGATAGTGGAGTCCTCCGGTGTTTTAAACTTGAAACAGATCCAGCCTCTCATTAGGTAGGTGATCTCTGGTACATAACCCAACAAATGCCACCAAGTTGACTGCACCCACTCTACTAGGTCAGTTCGACAGAGATGTCTATAGGATAATATACCCACTAGAGAATAGAGACTCAATGATACTGAGTCTTCTAAACCGATGTCTTCTCCAAGAACCATTTTCCTTTTTGTCTTCTTATTACACCACGGTCTTATGGCTATTTCTTACCCATGATAGTGTGTGGACCAGTCGAGCGTTTGAATCCCGGAGTACCTACAGGTCTCACTAGTGCTGAGGTAGATTTCTCCCCTCACAGGGTAGTTGTAGCAGGTGGGTCGGTCGAGGATAAACGAGGGAGTAGTTTAGAGTAGGAAATCCTATGGGTGAAAGTTGAAGGAGTCTGTGAATGGCTCCGGGTAGGAAGATGGTGAGACAGGTCCTCTACAGAGGGAGAGTAATGTTTGCATTCAACCTGGAGTAAATCTGGGGTTTGGACAGGAAAGGTGGTGGAGACCAATGAAGAAGTCGGAAAGGTGGAGGAGGAGTTAGGTGGACATGAGGACCCAGGTAGAGATAATTAAATCTTTGCATGCTTGGAAAGCTCATCAATTGAGGTGAAGAGACCCACACTATTCCATAGGGGCTCATCAACAACACCCATGAGTGTGCTGACCTCACCCTCCATCAGTGCATGTCTCGTGGAGGAAGGAGGATATGCCACTAGTGTTCCACTTCATTGTGTTTCATAGTGAGCCAATGTAACAGTTTTAATGTAGATGTGGTATGTAGCATACCCCCGACCACCAACAGGCTAGGGAATTCCACTACTCAGACACTCAACTTAGTTTTGAAATCATATTGTAACACCCCAATATTCAACCGAGTTATGTCACGTAAAATTTTTCTCTTTTATATATGTATATACACACACAAACATGCATACATACTGAACTACATGCAAATGAACATAAACACACAACGCTCTAGTGGAAGCTTCTCATATAAAGCATAAAAAAACAATTGCATTTTGTAAATATATGATTTCAAACTGAATTAACAGTAAACACAGACATGCAGCGTATACAGGGGTCTACCCTTAAACATATGGACAGTTATGCTCACACAAGCAATAAAATCCATAAAATAACACATAAATGACAATGCAGCATGTAAATTCATCACATAACCGATACTTATCTTAGTGAGAATGTCACCAACTGCATGCAGACCGTCCACAAACCTCCCAGCCTTAGACTACATTGTTCATCACTCTCAACAGTGAGTCACCCCCGAGCTGGGAGTAGACTCTACCTGGGAAAGGGATTACTAACCAAATTATAGGTTCATGGTCAACCAGAAAGACTCCCTCTCAGGTGTTCACTCAACCACAGCCTACAAATCCTCCTTCTCCACATGCCTATCCCACCCAAGGAAGTGTGCCCCTTCTTCACTCAACAGTTCCTCGACTGCCCCACTTCCCTTATAGGGCTTCAACAACAGGCCAGACCAGAAGTCTCAGATCGTTGTAGATGTAGTTTAACACCTTCAGGAAATCGATCCCCAATAATTCTCACTCAGAGAATTGCTCACGGGCCTAACAACCTGCCTCTTGAATCCCTCTCCCAAGATGACAGGAACACCAACATGAATGGTTATCAATTTGATCTGGTTACAGTGGTAGGAAGAAACGAGGTAGCTCAATGACTGTGCGAATGCTTCTGGAATAGTGCTCTGCAATGGAAGGAATGATGGTCCGAAAATTATGGGCGAACAATGGCTAACCCCCCGGATGAACTAAGTCTTGACAATATGTAATCATGCCCCCAACTTGACACTTTTCATGTTGGAAGCTACTTTGGTACACTTGTCCCCAACTTTAGAACTTAGGATAAAATAACTATCCATACTTTATGTTCTAAGAAATATTAATATAATATTCCTTTTTGGCTTAATCTCTCTCGCTTAGCCCTTTCCTTAACTTTTGGCCCTCCCTTTCCCTAACTGGTGGAATCTAGTCCCCTTTCTCTTTTATCGTGGTTGGTTTGCGTGCAACAATGTATATTTTTTTATATTAATCATGAAACATATACAAAATAGGTGCTCTGGCCTAATTCCAAAACATAAGCATTCCGGCTTATAATACTGGCTCACTAGCCTATAACGCATATCATATACACAAAGGTTCGTTGACCTTAATATTTCGTGCACTTTAGTTACTGTGCACGGTATCTGCTAACCTCAGGGTTGCGTGCACTTTTGTTACTGTGTGCGGTGTCTTCTGTCTTTAAGGTTGCGCACACTTTAGTTACTGGGTGCGGTATCTAGAAATGTGCACACTACATCACTTTACTGCACAGTATATGCACATACCATGTCATGAAAGGTGTATTACAAAAGTGATGTCTAAACAACTCACTAGCTTAAATATACTTGAATTACATTTACATTTGGGTTCAGCCGAGGGATGTTACAATCCCCCCCCCCCCTTACTTATGCACTGTCCTAAGTGCATCATGTACCGATATACAACAAAATTTTCAAAAATTTTCAAAAAGATGTGGGTATTCTACCCGCATTGCATCCTCGTGCTCCCAAGTAGCATCTTTAGGTCTGTACCATGTCCATTGGACCTTTACAAGCCCTATGGTTTGATTTCGGAGTTGTTTGATCTTTCGATCCTAAATGTGCACCAGATGCACTTGGAAGACGCCTTTTTTCTCCACCTGAATAACATTCCAATCAATAACATGATTAGCATCAGGTATGTATTTCTTTAGCAATGATACATGGAATACATTATGAATAGACATAGATGCAGGCAATGTAATCATATAAGCAACTGGACCAATCCTCTCTAGGATTTCAAATTGTCCACAAAATCTGGCTGCCAACTTGGCGCAACTTCCCAGCTTCAGGGAAGTCCTGTTAGCTTTCACTTTCAGGAAAACATGATCACCCACTTTGAATTCTCTGTGGATTCTGTTTTTATCAGCATAACGTTTCTGTCTGTCTTGGGCAGCTTTCAAATTCTTCTTAATTTTCAACATTTGGTCCTCCATCTCCTTGAGCAACTCTGGCCCTACTACTATTCTATTAGCTGGATTATCCCAGCTTATAGGAGTATTGCACCTTTTGTCGTAAAGTGCTTCAAATGGGCTCATCTTCAATGATGTTTGATACCCATTGCTATAAGCGAATTCTACTAAGTGTAGGTAGTATTCCCATTTTGATGGTTTATCCATCACATACATTCTCAACATATCTTCTATCACTCTATTCACCTTCTCTGTCTATCCATCAGTCTCGGGATGGTAAGTTGTACTAAAGTTCAGATTCGATATGAATCCTTTGAACAATCCTTTCTAGAAATTCGAGGTGAATTTCATATCTCTGTCAGACAAAATTGTTTTAGGAATTCCTTGAAATCGCGCCACTCCCTTCATGAAAATATCAGCAACATATGTTTCTTTGTGAGTAGTTTTTAGTGGAATAAAATGAGCATCTTTTGTAATCTTTTCCACCACTACCATAATCGAATCATGCAGCTTGCCTATTATGGGAAATCCCATAGTAAAATACATTGTCACCACTTCCCACTTCCATTCAGGAATGGGAAAAGGTTGTAGCAATCCTGTTGGGTGCCTATGCTCTGTTTTAACTTTCTGGCATTCTATACACCTAGCGATGTATTGTGCAATTTCTCTCTTCATACCTGGCCAAAAGTATTGGCTCTTAAACACTGCTATGGTTTTCTGATATTCAGGGTGCCCTGCATAAGGAACATTATGCATCTCGTGCAAAATTATACGTTTCAAGTCCTAGACATTCGGTACAAAAATTTTGTTCTTGTGCAACAGTATTCCATCTACTCCCAACTTAAAAATATCCATCTTCTATCGTGTCTTACCTTGTTGTAGTTTTGCTATCAATTCTTTGTATTGCAGGTCCATATTTTCACCCTCCAGAATTTTTCTTTTAACATCAGTCTGATACATGTTGATGGTTGTAGCATGAAGCTCATTCTCCCTCCTGCTGAGTGCATCCACCACTTTATTTTCCTTCCCCTTGATATGATTTATATCAAAGTCATATTCGCTTAGAAATTCTAACCATCTTCTTTGTATAGCATTTAGATTTTGTTGATCAAATAAATATTTCAAACCATTGTGGTATGTTATTAGCTCAAACCTTTTTCCCATGAGGTAGTTTCTCCATTTCCTCAGGGCATGCACTATGGCTGCCAAATCCAAATCATGAGTGGCATATTTTCTTTCATTCTCCTTCAACTTCCTTGATTCATAACATATCACAAATCCATTTTGACTGAGGACTCCACCAAGTCCTTCATTACATGCATCGGTGCATACAATGAAATATTCATTTGGGTCTGCAATCCTTAGTATTGGAGCACTTGTCAATAATTGTTTCAAATGTTGGAAACTCCTTTCACAGTCCGACGTCCACTGAAACTTCATACCCTTTCTTTGCAAGGAAGTGATTGAGTGTGCTATCTTTGAGAATCCTCCAATGAATCTCATGTAGTAGCCTGCAAGGCCCATGAATGATCTAACCTCTGTCACATTCTTTGGTGCTGACCATTCTCTAATGGCTTCAATCTTCTCAGGGTCTACTGTTATCCCATCTTTTGAGATGATATGACCCAAATAAATAATTTGCTTCTGATAAAATGAGCACTAGCTCAATTTTGGATACAACTGATGCTCCCTTAATACTTGCAACACCATCCTCAAATGATTTTCATTCTCTTATTTTGTCTTAGAATATATAAGAATATCATCCAAAAAGACAATGACAAATTTGTCTAAATATTCTCGGAAAACACCATTCGTTAAGCACATGAAAACAACTGATGCATTTGACAACTCAAATGGCACCACTGTGAACTCATAATGACCATACCTTGTCCTTAAGGCAGTCTTGTTGATATCTTCATCCTTAATCCTTACCTGATGGTATCCCAATCTGAGATCTATCTTTGAGAAGATATTTGCATCCTTCAATTGATCAAAAAGATCATCGATCCTTGGTAGATGATACTTGTTCTTTACGGTCACTTTATTCAACTGTCTGAAATCAATGCGCAATCTTAACGTTCCATATTTATTTTTCACAAACAATAATGGGGCACCCCAATGTGCTACACTTGGGTGTATATACCCCTTTTTCAGAAGTTCTTCAAGCTACATTTGCAACTCTTTCAATTCTGGTGTACTCATTCTGTAAGGAGTCTTTGACACAGGAGTTGCTCCTGGTGTTAGATTTATAGAAAAATCAAGGTCTCTCCTTGGGGGTAGTCCTGGTACTTCCTTGAATACATCTTTAAACTCTTTCAGGACTGTATAATCCTCCAAATTTGGCACCTTGTCTTTAGGTGTCTCCTCCGTATGAACTGCAAATATTTGGCATCCTCTTCTATAACATTTCTTCAGTTGCAATGCTGAAATTTCTCTAACAGTTACTTCTCTGGGAATTCCTTGCACTTTCCTTTGGTTGCCTTCTTCATCCAAGCAAGTGAATGATTTTTTATGACAATCCAATAGATCATGATGTGGGTCCAACCAATCCATCCCAATTAGAAAGTCATAGGAACCTAAAGGTAAGATATTCAAATCTTCCTTGGTGTTCAGTCCATTCATGTCCATGAGACATGACTTAACCATCTCATTAACCTTTCTTTTGCTTCCTGTAGCCAACTATACCAACCAATATTTTCCATGCTTTCTTCTTGGCAATTACAAACTTTCTACCATCTAAGGGTCTATATAACTATGACTAGCTCTTGAATCAATTAAAATAGCAATGGTTTGGTTGTTAATCATACCTTCCACTTCAATCATGTGTGACTGATACTTTTATTGCTTGTTATCCAGGGCTACATAGATCCTTGACACATTTCCACCCATGTCCTCCACTGTTTCATCTTGTTGTACAATATAAACAGTCCTTCCTTTTTCACCTTTTTTGAGGACAATCTCTGAATCTATGATCTCCTTTACAACCACAACATTGAATAGGTGGTTCCCTTGGCCTTTGGCCTTCTACCTCTATCGTTTTGGGCTCTTTATAATTTGGTGGTCCCTGTGGACTATTTATGAAGAATGATGGTTTAAATCCTTTCTTCCTATGATCCACCTTGAACTTCTTTTTCTCTTCCCAAGATTTTTGGAAAGTTGGCCTTGCTTTCTGTTGATCATATAGACATTTAGCTTGCCTTATGGTCTCTTCCAATGTCTTGGGATCATCGTATTGTATTTTGTCACTGATGAATGCTAGCAATCCACTCAAATACCTTTGAATTTTAACTGTCTCATCCTTGATGAAGGATACGTACTTCAACAATTCTAGGAATCTTCTTTCATATTCATCTATGGTCATGCTTCCAAGTTTGAGTTCAAAGAACTCTTTCATTTTCTTGTCATAATATCTCTTAGTCAAGTATTTCTTCTCAAAATACTTCTTAAATTCCCTCCAAGTAACACTCTTCTCTTTAAGGTGTTGTACCTACACAAGTTGATCCCACCACATGGATGCCTTTCCTTTGAGTTGATAGATGGAAATTCTACCCTCTGCATGAGAAGAATAATTGTGTAATTGAAAATACTTTCTCATGCCCAACAACCATGTTTCTGCGTCTTCATCCTTCTTGTACTCACCATCAAATGTAGGAGGTTTGATTTTGTTCATTTCTCCTCGTAGTTCATCCACCCCAGACCTCTTATGTTGTCTTCCAGGGAATGGACTTGTGTTGCTACCTGCTCTTTTATTGGAATGCTTCAGGGAGTGATGGTGGCATCTGCTAACATTTCCTAATTTCTTTTTCTCATCCGAAGGTTTGTGACTTCCATATTTGCTTGAGTTACTTTCTTTTTCCAATTTCTTTTCTATTCTATTCAGGCTTTGCAATAACTTCATGTTGAAGTCATCCTGCTTCTCTTTGGCTCTCATAAGACTTTCATTATCATCTTTATGGCTTTGGACATCCTTTTGCAAATTTTTAATGGTCTCTACCATATTCAGGTTTTCATTCATTTCCTCTCCATGTCCATTGAAGTTTGTTCCTTCAATGTCCAAATGGACATTCATCCCTCTACTCTCATCCTATTGACTATAATTTCCCCGTGTCTCTTCCATTCCTATGGATTCGGTACTTGATCTGATCTGATCTAGTTGTTGTTAATTCTGCAAAATGTGCAGCCATTAAAACTTATTAGGTTAACTAAATCAACAATCCACGAGAATATGAACTATTTCGGCTCAATAAATATATTAGAACTATCCTTCCTGATTTTTTAGTGTTTCCACCATGACAATTCTTAGACAAGACCCAAGTTTTGAGAACTTAGCAAGAACTACATCATCGTGCAAAGATACATCGGTGAAAGGTGGTTTGCTGAAACCACTTTTGTATAAGTTACGATGTCACATGCTTCAATATGAAAAATCCACCATTCATGGGACAGGTGACGGTTAGTCAGATCACACCGTTTCATTCACTCATACATCACAGTCGTTTGAAGTTAGTTTAACACCATCATGTAACGAACTCAAAAAGTTTAATCATTTGAAATGGATTAGTTGAGCATGGCAACCCATTGCACTTGCGCACAAGTCTGTCAGGGATTCATGATTGAAGCTCTATAATTACGAATTCTCGGGTATGGAAGCATCATATTATCCATCAGCGAGCAGTCTCCAAACTGGTTCGAACTTCTCATCTCTGCAAAAATATTCTGGTGTCCACAAAACTGAGGTATATGGACCTAGTTAAATACAATGAGACTGGTTATTCAAGAAACATGCTAAATTTTCCTGCGAGTACGAAGGAAAATGTAGTTGCGTGGATATTGGTGACTAAATTTCACACATTACCTGTTACTGATTCGAGATTGGAAATCAGGCTGAATCCAATCATGAGAGATCTGGTTATCAACAAACCAGCTGCTAAGAAGAAACGAAGGAAGTGACAGAAGAAAGAACCCGTCGCTAAAGCGACTGAGAGTGTTGGAGAGAATCAACCGGACTAGTTAGATTCTTTAAAGGAGGAGTTAGCTAAGCTGAAATGAGCCCTCAAATACAGTTGAGTATATTTCAACGATTTTTAGAAAGATGATAGCAGAGGTACGAAAGCTCTGGAGATGATAGACCTGTTCTTGAATGGTCTCTTTAAATAGGACCACTGTTATTTTGAATCATCCCCTTTTGTAATTTTGGATTTTGAATGAATATACATGCGCATAAGCGTAGTTTGTACTTCTTATGAGAAGATTCCATTGATGATGTTACGAATCTTGTTTCCTTTAATATTATGTGTCTTCTGATAACTTATATTTCACCTTCAACTGTTTGAATAAAACCCATAATTCATCTCACTCGCTTGACTCATTTTAAATAATATTTCAATGCAATTGTGTATTCCTCTTTCTTTGAATACTATGTAAATTTCTTATTTAAACTAAGGCTCGTTGTCTTAATTAGCTTTTCAGACAATTTCGCGTGCATAAAATTCAACCTGTGCACCTTTATTTATTTTGCAAGCGACTTTATAAGGTAAATCATGTTTCTGCACACTAGTATCTGTCATACATTTCCTCTTTGTTGCGCCAATAACTTGCGCGCACTACTTCTGCATTGTGTGCCAATATCCATTACGCACTGTTTTGGTATCGCACTCAGATATTTCACATTCAGTTCTCTCTATGCATTGCACCGTGCTAAAGTTCAATATGCCTTACCATGTACACTAATCTGTATACCCCATTGAATACTCTATCGCTACCACACACAACGACCTGCGTGCACCTTTGTCTGCTCTGTAGTGATGCAACTCATACTCCTACTGTGTGCGTACTGACCAAAATTCATTGTGCCTTACCATACTGCACACACCACATGCACCCTTACCATGTGTATGCACTCCGCACAATGCTAAATTTAGCGTGCACACCCTTACATATTATTCTTCCATGCGGTGGCTCAATTTTCCATAAACGTAATATACTGTATACCATACTGTAATCGATACCATACTGTAATATCACCTCCATTCGACTTGTTTGGCCCATTCAGGCTCAGTGTCGAAAACTGACGCTCTGATGCCATACTGTAGCATACCCCCAAGAACCAACAGGTCGGGGAATGCCACTACTCGGACACTCAACTTAGTTCTGACATCATATTGTAACACCCCAGTATTCAACTGAGCTATGTCACATAACTTTTTCTCTTTTATATATGTATATACACACACAGGCATACATACATACTGAACTGCATGTAAATGAACATAAACACACAATGCTCTAGCGGAAGCTTCTCATATAAAGAATAAACAAAAAATTGCATTCTCTAAATATATGATTTCAAACTGAATTAACAGTAAACATAGACATGCAGCGTATACAGGGGTCTACCCTTAAACATATGGACAATTATTCTCACACAAGCAATAAAACCCATAAAATAACACATAAATGACAATGCAGCATGTAAATTCATCACATAACCTGTACTTATCTTAGTGATAATGTCACCAACTGCGTGCAAACCATCCATGAACCTCCCAGCCTTAGACTACATTGTTCATCACTCTCAACAGAGAGTCACCCCTGAGATGGGACTAGACTCCACCCGGGAAAGGGATTCCTAACCAGGCTATAGGTTCATGGTCAACCGAAAAGACTCCCTCTCAGGTGTTCACTCAACCACAACCTACATCCTCTCCTTCCCCACATGCCTGTCCCACCCAAGGAAGTGTGCCCCTTCTCTACTCAACAGTTCCTCAACTGCCCCACTTCCCTTCCAGGGCTTTAGCAACAAGCCAGATCAGAAGTCTCAGAGTGTTGTAGTTGCAGTTTAGCACCTTCAGGAAATCGATCCCCAACAATTCTCTCACTCAGAGAATTGCTCACGGGCCTGACAACCTGCCTCTTCAAACATGTTCCCAAGTTGACAAGAACACCAACATGAATGGTTATCAATCTGGTCTAGTTACAGTGGTAGGAAGATATGTGATAGCTCATTGACTGTGTGAATGCTTATGGAATAATGCTCTGCGATGGGAGGAATGATGCTCCGAAAATGATGGGAAAACAATGGCTAACCACCCGGATGAACTAAGTCTCGACAATATGTATGCATGCCCCCAACTTGACACTTGTCATGTTGGAAGCTACTTTGGTACACTTGTCTCCAACTTTAGAACTTAGGATAAAATAATTATCCATACTTTATGTTCTAAGAAATATTAATATAATATTCCTTTTTGGCTTAAGCTCTCTCGCTTAGCCCTTTCCTTAACTTTTGGCCCTCCCTTTCCCTAACTGGTGGAATCTAGTCCCCCTTCTCTTTTATTGTGGTTGGTCTATGTGCAATGATGTATATTTTTTATATTAATCATGAAACATATACGAAATAATTTTTTAGGTTTTTTTACAAGGAAGATTGGTAAATTTCCAATTTTTTAAAAATGATTTGTCAAAATTAATTATATAGATTAAAATACAACAACAACTAATATGTAGTTCTTTTCTTATTTTCACTTTACTTTTATTTTATTTTTTAAAACTAATAATTACTTTGCAAACCAAAGCTATATTGTCAAATCAATGCTTTTAACCAATCATAAAATTTTATAAACCAAATGGTAAGTGAATATTATTTGATAAAAAAATGAAAACTATATCCATTGCACTGCACCAAAGGACTAATAAACAAAAAAATAGTGTCAATCTTAACACTATGTCCATATAACTTAAAATTATGTCCATGTAAGGAATCAAAGAATTTTCTGTTATTTGGTAAATTTAATATACTTTGGGGCCATTTACAATCCAATAACATTGAATCAATTTTGACCATATAGCATTCAAAAACAAAAAGAAGGCACTTATATTTTAATGAAGTAGTTATTGGTTCATGGAATTAGAATGAGCATTAAGTTATGGAACATAGAAACTTTATGTAATTAATATGAGTATTAAACTATGGATCTGTCAACAACCAGACTTGGAGCTCAACATATCACTTACCAAAATTGAACCAGTGAATAGGTAAGATAACAACCATTAAAGTTAAACCCAATTGATAAACAAAACAAAGTTGCTTAATACTTACCTATTAAAACAAGTTTGAAAAAAACAAAAAGAAAACCATTTCATAAATTAATCATAACATGAAATAAAAACTCCTTGCATTAACATTAATAATATAATTATTAAAGAAAAAAAAAATTAGCAAAGGAATCATGCATAGCTAAATATTAGAGTAATTTGCAACCTCAACTAATTAAAAGAACCAAGGGTCGTCTATTCATAAAGTGCGAAGTAAATGAAGGTTGGGCATAATGACCATGTGAGCAACAAGCACACTGGTTTACTTATTTGATATTTAATATATTAATGGTTACTTGAAATTTTAATGTTTTATCTCTCTGTTATGCTTAGATGATGAGTATGCCAATTGGTCACCACTCAAATTTACTCAAATTTAGTTGGTTTGTGTTTTTTTATTTGAGTTTAAAGAAAGTCTAGGGTTTATGGGTGAAGGTTTCGTTGGGATATGTAACTCTTATTTGTTTTAGTTATGATCATCTTTGTTATTGTTATTATTTGTCATTATTAGGTAGAGTGCATTTCTAGGTAGAATTTTTTTCTTGTTTTGCGGAAATTGTTAGAACTAGTTGGATTTGATAGATTCTCTTTAACTATATGCTTCCTAATTTTGTGTGAGATTGAGATATTTTCTTAATTAGTGAATCAAGGTGGTTGTATATGTTGAAACAATCTTCATATATTTATTTGTACTCTATTTGTTTATTCAATAAAACCCTTATACACAATTTTAATGTGTAAAAATAATATCTACTCTCCCTCTCTCATTTCCCATTATGATGTTAGATGTCTGAGTTAGACTATGAGTTAGACTATTCTTGACTCTCTCACCCGACTACCCAAGGAAATGGAAGGGAAATGTAAGCCTATTAAAATAAGAGAATAGATAGTTGTTTTGAGGTGATTGTTGTAGTGTGTCTAAGGAAGTTTGAGCTACGACTTGTTCGGTAGTAATAAATTGTTTATCCATCGTTCTTATGAGATGCATCTTGACAATGAGAGAGTTCTTCCTTGCTTCAATTAAAGAGAACACACTAGGGACGTCGGAACTAGATGACCAAATGAAGGAACACTTGCTATCGCCCAGCCCACCAACAACCTTGGAAACAAAGTGCAAGAAGTGATCATATTATCGCCAATCTTCTCTTTTGGCAACACTTCTCTAAAACTAGAGTTGTTTGCGATGATGAAACTGTATCTGTTATTGTAAAGGATCATTGGATGAGTTTTTGGAGCAACGGAGTTTATAGTTTCCTAGGGTCGCTTGCCTGGTTTTCACCAACATTTCTATCCACTATCTTGATCTCTATCTTGTCTGGTTTTCACCAACATTTCTATCTTGTCTGGTTTTCACCAACATTTCTATCCACTTCTGAACTCTCATAGACTATGAAATTTTTCAACCATTCATTCGACCTACCGCTACATCCATTGAAGATACAATTGCTTCTCACAATCAATGATGAGTTCAAACCAGTGATGAATTCTTGTGCCACCGAAGAACGACAAAAACCACCAACTTAAAATATTTTACTTTGTTCTATGAGAAGCTCTCCATAATTAATTTTACAAACTAAGAATAACACTAATACACTAATACATATTGACACTAATTCAAAAAAAAAAAATAGACTAATATAGCTACCTCCTTCAAACCTCATTGAAACCTTCTTCGATCATGAGCATAGGAAAACAAAAACTTCTTGAACATTCTTTTCTTTGGATTCACTGGGACGACATCTTGAACGTTCTCTTCTTCGGTTGCACTGGACCCACATCCACATCCACATTCTAATCATCCATAAGCTCCTCCCATGTTACCAAATTCCCCGGGAATCCAAACTGAGTGTCCTCCTTGCAGATCACAACATAAACTGCGAGAGAAATGAGGAGATTCATGAAAGACCCACTCAAGGGAGAGAATCCCAATAATATGACACCGGGACGATGGAAGGACCAACTGATCTTAATATCACTCTGTCCTAATTTTGCATAAAATACGTCCTTCAAGTTATAGAAGTTGAAATCACCATTATTCATCTTGGGATGCCTCTTGTGAATCAGAGCCTCACGGGGATCACTAATCATATCCATGGCAGAGATATCATGAGATCCCAGATAATGTTCTAATCTCGTTTGAAGACACACATGTTTGAGATTGGGGGAATTGGGAATAAGAGAATTAAAGACATTTGCAAGCATTTTATTGTCCAAATTGCATGATTCATCGTCCTGCTTGGCTCCTTGGTCGATTTGATGTAGTGGTAGATTTATGCCTCCTTCCATGCGCTTCCTTTCAAACTCAAGTAGTGATCTGTCCTTCAACCAAAAAACCAATCCATGCAATCACGCAAGAAATATTCACCCATAAAACACACTCCAAACTAATCTACTCTCCTATGAGAGAAGATTACATCTCTATTCACATCCCCTCTCGTGAGGGAGATACATAAAGAGCAACCTGTTGTGATAGCAACTTAGAAAATTACACGCACAAAACACTCACTCTATTATTATTATGTATTGCCTATACAAACTCATATACAATACGCTTATATAAGTTTTGTCAAATCCAACTTATTTCAAATTTGGAGATAGACGTTGAGAAAATATATCAACAATTCCCAACTAACTCTAAAATAAACATTAATTCTAACACACCATTAGTTGGAAAAGTCATAGAGATTTTTTCTTCTCTCCTAATAAAGTCCAAACTTTTTTTGATGTAATCTTTACTATTCCTACAAATCTTATTTAATCTCCAGATTTTGTTTTTTTAATCCTCAAATTCTACCTAGCTTTTTTTCCAACTAAAAAATTACTCAATTATATTAATATATAATTTGTTCTCACAATTTGTTTATAATCACAACGAAGTATCCACTGACGAGAATATTTTTTTCCTACAGTGGTCTTCCAGCCAACTAGAAGGTGAAAGAGGAGAGATGGATATAAAGTTATACAGACTGCAATATGTCAAAAGTTAGCAAAAAAATGAGTAAAGTACAAAATATTGTTGTTGCATATACTCAAGAACAAAAGAATATGTTGTAGGAATCGTTCCAGTTACTAGTATATCTTTAGAGTATAGGTGGGGCCCTCATGTCCATAAAGCCAATGATTGTATGATATTATGCCTATTTTTTTCTGAAGTGTTTGCTTTGAAAGCAAGTCTGCTTCCTTGTTGTGCTCACAGTAGATATGAGTAAAATTGAACTTCTTGAAGTTGTGTTGTAGAAGTCTAATTATGTCCTTCCAGGCCAAGAGCGAGATGGATTGTATCTTACCCTTGATGTTCAACCGATCTATAATAATTCTGGAATCCCTGAGAATTTGTAGGACTTCAATGTTTAATATGGAGGCCAAGTGTAATGTTGCCTAGGCACCCAATAGCTCTGCCCTTGTCTTGGTGCCTGGGCCACAATAAAAATTCCATTTATAAGTAGAATCTTTTGTGATTTTGATCAATCCACCTGCACCACTCAATGTTCCATTGAGTTGCGTTGCTCCATCAAACCACCCTGTAGGTGTATCCTCTAATATATGTGGTGTATTTTTAATCCACTTTTCCATTTTAATTGGATGTATATATTTCCAATTTTTATACAAGCCAAGTGTCTTATAAGAAATAGTGCATGCAAAGGGGGGCATATTTTCAAAAAAAAAATTGTTTCTATCCAACCAAACAAACCAACAAACCAATGATGGAAGAAATTTGAAGCAGTGTTCCCTGGTTGTCCAATAATCATAGCAGGCATATATAGAAGTATCGTCCCAAACAGTGCTTATGTGTTGATCGAGAGCGATTTTGTCCCATACAAGACGAGTGAAGGGACACTTAGTGAAGAGGTGCAACATTGCTTCTCCATCATTGTAACACAGATGGAAAATGTTGGGGCCAACCCATCCTTTACTTTAGAGGTTATC
The DNA here is from genome assembly GCA_010110895.2 of Picea sitchensis. Classification (NCBI taxonomy): domain Eukaryota; kingdom Viridiplantae; phylum Streptophyta; class Pinopsida; order Pinales; family Pinaceae; genus Picea; species Picea sitchensis. The sequence continues at coordinate 45,128 of SNQJ01S0139662.1, read as the reverse complement.
CTAGGAATGGATTTTGTTTTCTACAGTTAACCAGGTGAACAACTTGATCTTTTGTGGTAATTTCCAAGACCATATGTTTTTCCTCCAACCAAAAAACTTATTTTTCCAGAGTGAGTTTGTGGTAGAAGAATAAATATTTTTGATAGTAATGTGTCTCTATCTATCGCCCCCACATTACATAAGTTGATCCTCTATGTCTTGTAGTTGAATGCCCGCGTGTGTAAGTTATGTGCAGTATTTTTCCCACTCCACAGCGAGCTCTGCAGGTAGATCCAAATCAAGACCAATTTTCCAGCCATCGATAAGAGTCCCAATTCTATTATATTTCCTAGCTTGAAAGAGGTATTTGGTATTTTTTAAATTTCCTAGCTTAAAAGAGGTATCTGGTGTTTTTTAAATTTAGATGAGTAATCGGCTAAGGACACAAGTAAGAGGCTCGGTCGAGTATTAAAATGCATTCCCTGCCAGGTATAATAGTGTGACCAGAGCTAGGCTTCCAACAAAGCCATTATGTTATCCAAGTTTCTGGTTTAACCAAGTTTCTCCAGATCTGTGAGGTTTCCCTTGTGGAATTTGTAGCAATCCTTAGCCAGGTTTCCACCAATACGTATGGCCGGTATTTGTCCTTAATGAAAGTGATCCATATGCCTTCTTTTGTCAACACATGCCATAGTGAGTTGGCGGCCAGTACTTTATTGAAATGGAAGATATTTATGATCGCCCATATGCCCTTGTTTTTTGGTTTGGCCAGGGTTTCCCAGTTGCATAGTTGTTGCCTGTAATGGTCAGTGTTTCTTGACCAAAGGAAGTTGTAAGTTAGTTTCCTTAGTTTATCCAATACCAGGGTAGGTATAGCTACGAGGGCCATCCAATAAACCAGTTCTCCTTCTAGGACATCTTTGATAAGAGTGTATCAGCCTCCTAAGGAGAGCCATCTATTGCACCAGTGTCCAATTTTTTTTTCCACCTTTGCTATGAGCCAGTCCCAATATGTAGTCTTATAGTATTCAACTTTAATATAATATCCAAGGTATTTGAAACCTTGCAAAAGATGGACAAAGCTATAAGGGAAGATTCCCTTCAGTTGTTCCAAGGTTTGGTCTTGCATATTTGCATAGTGGAATGTCGATTTTGACCAGTTGATCTATAATCTTGTGGTGCAGCAGAATATCTTCAAGATTTCTTTGATTTCCCTCCATTCCTGTAGACTATAGTTGGTCATAAGAGGACGTCATCTAAAAATAGAAGGTACAAGATCTTTACAATACTAGAAACTTTGATCCCCGTTAACTTTCCTTCTACGTGGCATTTTTTGAGTAAAAGGATTAATCCTTCCATGACCAGGATGAACAAGAGCGGTGAGAGGGGGCATCCCTGCCACAAGCCTCTTCCACTATGGAAGAAAGTGGATGATTCACCATTTACCAGCATAGCAAAATTTTCACTGATTACGCAACTCATGATCCACTTTATCGATGCTTGGTTGAATCCTGATTGAGTCAAAATTAATCTGAGAAAGACTCAGTCTATGCAGTCAAATTCCTTTTTAAGGTCTAGTTTTAGGATGAGTGCTCTTGAATTCTTGTTTTTTATGTTGTGCAAGCACTCTTGAGCAGTGCCAATAGCAGTGTGTTTTATGTGTAAAGTAGCCCAACTTTTGATACAGGCTTCTATATGCTTCAATTTCCATACAAAGCGATGTTGTATTCCTTGATCTGTCCGAATATGGGGTCATTCCAAACTATATTAAAAATAGTATTAAAATCTTCCTCATGCAGCGAGCTTGAATTCAATTTGAAAGAGTAGGAAATATGATTATCAGGTGAGACAAATTGCAGTAGAATCGAGGCATGGTCTGATAGGTAAGGAAAATCTACCTAGGATCTGACCCTGCCATCTCATGTTACAAGATTTTTAGAAATAATTAACCGGTCTAGATGCTTTAAAATGGACTACAGTCCCACTCGTCCATTGCACCAAGTAGATGCCAAAACATACGGTGGGAAATCTACCAGATCGTGCGCTAGAAATAAGGAGTTAAAATATCCAGCCAAGGAGTCCTGAGTGGTTGAGGCTCCCCAAACTTCGTCTGCATTTGTAGTAAGATTCATGTCACCAATGATGGAGTTCAAGTCTTCTCGTTCACCAACATCCATGAAATCTATGGATGTAGGTTGTGTGTTCAATTCAGGAGAGTCCGACCTAGTGGATAGTTCAATCATAGTGTCCTCTAATTGTTCCTCGTCCAAGATGCCAGTGCAAAATTTTCTAAGATGGCTTGCTTGTTTATAGATTGTACATCTGAAGGGTCTTCCTAGGTAATCTGTATTCTGGTGAGTGTGATGGCCTCTCCAATCAATATCAATTGATTCTAACAGTCCTTCGTGTATGTTGATCTCCACCATTACCCTCGCTAGTTTCTTTTCCGGGCCTATGAGGGACTTCGGGTCCACACTATGAAACGACCAAGTATATTTCCAATGGCCTCAGGAGATTTTGTATTCCTAAGCTGTAAAGGCAGACCAGGTAGAAGGACCCATAAATGGCACATATGGAAGTAGTCCTATGATGGGTCAAAGCTTATCTGCCACCGTTTTAACATAAGGCTACTACCGTCTATGGTCCAGGGCCACTCAAGTATGATAGTGGAGTCCTCCAGTGTTTTAAAATGGAAACAGAGCCAACCTCTCGTTAGGTAGGTGATCTCTGGTACATAACCCAACGAAGGTCGCCAGGTTGACTGCACCCACTCTGCTAGGTCAGTTCGACAGAGATGTCTATAGGATAATCTACCCACTAGAGAATAGAGAATCAATGATACTGAGTCTTCTAAACCGATGTTTTCTCTAAGAACCATTTCCCTTTTTGTCTTCTTCGTACACCACGATCTTATGGCTATTTTTTTACCCTCGATAGTGTGTGCACCAATCGAGCATTTGAATCCTGGAGTACCTATAGGTCTCACTAGTGTTGAGGTAGATTTCTCCCCTCGCAGGGTAGTAGTAGTAGGTGGGTCGGCCAAGGATAAACAAGGGAGTGGTTTAGAGTAGGAAATCTTGTGGGTGGAAGTTGAAGGAGTCTGTGAATGACTCTGGGTAGGAAGATGGTGAGACAGGTCCTCTGCAGAGGGAGAGTAATGTTTGCGTTCAGCCTAAAGTAAATATGGGGTTTGGACAGGAAAGGTGATGGAGACCAGTGAAGAAGTCGGAAAGGTGGAGGAGGAGTTAGGTGGACATGAGGTCCTAGGTAGAGATAATTAAATCTTCACGTGCCTGGCAAGCTCATCAATTGAGGTGAAGAGACTCGCACTATTCCATAGGGGCTCGTCAACAACACCCATGAGTGCACTGACCTCACCCTCCATTAGTGCGAGTCTCGTGGAGGAAGGAGGATCTGCCACTAGTGTTCCACTTAGTTGTGTTTCATAGTGAGCCAGTGTAACGGTTTTAATGTAGATGTGGTAGGACAGTGCGATCTGACCAGTGGAGAGATTGGAGTTATGGTACAGTAAAAGCTAGGTTGATGTCATCACCGGGTAGTCAGTAAGAGAGGACCGCACTTGTAATGGAAGGTCTATTAGAGCCACAGCTAAGATAGTGTGCTAAGAATGTTCCTCAAACCCCACGAGGTAAAGAAATAACTAAACTAGGTGGAGTAAGAACTGTTGCTAATGTAGGACCCTCTAGGGCCAAACTTATCCATGGCCGCCATTGTTGTATAGTTGCAGGTTTTTGAAAACTGTCTCCCGCTTCTACTCCGAAACGACCTATAAAATTTTAGGATGTTAATGTAACCATCTCAAATTCTACCTAACTAACAACTAGCGGAGAATTTTTAGTGAATGAAATTGATGATGAGTAAACAAGTTACACTTTAAGCCAAAATTATGTGTAGTCTATCAAAGTGGACACTTGAGTTCTAGTCACAACTCGTGAAAAAAAATTGAAAACCAATTAATAAGTTATATAATAGTGAACATATCAATATTTTATTTACTAAATATTATCAAACACATAAAAATAAAATAAAATCATATGCATAATGCTTAAATTATTATTCTTAAATATATAGAGAAATTAAAAATTAAGAATGTATTAATTTTTTATTTATACAATATTTATAAAATTAAATAAACAATACAATAGAATTTAATAATAATAATAATTTATTTGGTATTTTTGGATAAAATGATAATAAAGAAGAAGTCTTCTCATATAAAAAAATATTTAATTTTATTATAACTTTTAATAGATGAGTTAAAATAGATCAAATAAATCTTATTAATATGAGTTAAAATAGATCAAATAAATCTTATTAATATTAATGAATTGAAAAAACACTTCGAGTAATAAAAATATCTATTTTATTGAATATTATTTATTACTAATTGATTTTAAATCACGGCAAACACTCCTAAAATTTAAGAATATTTTAAAAAGCTAAATTAAACTATAAATGAAACTTTTTCAATATGAACAGATTTTGTAAAGGAAACAACTTTTGTTTGGATTAAGATATTTGTTGCATGCACATCAAACCCTCAAGGCGAACGCATCAGTGCACAAAAGTCTAGTTGCACCACCGTGTAGCACCCATAAAGTATGCGTCTCTCTGCTTGCCCACAGAAAACAGAGCCAAGGTCCCTCAAGTATGCATCCATCGTGGCAGAATAGAGATTAATACTTTCAAGCAACCATTGTAGACTTGCAACCATTGCAGAAATTTTTCAAGATCCACTTCAAACCCTCCGGTATAGGGATTTAAATTCTTGTTTGGTATTAATGGAAGTGATTAATTTCAACCATGAAAATGTTATATAGAAAATATTTCTCTGGAATAGGGATTTAAATTCTTGTTTGGCATTAATGGAAGTGATTAATTTCAACCATGAAAATGTTATATAGAAAAAATTTTAGGTTAAATAATTTTTTAGGTTTTTTTTAAGAGGAAGATTGTCAAACCCTTCGAAATAGGGATTTAAATTCTTGTTTGGTATTAATGAAAGTGATTAATTTCAATCATGGTACAAGTGTTTGGCTCAAAGGTACGGTTGGTTCCCAACTGGTATGAGTTCACCAATTCTATAAGTGAATGCAGGAGCCTGAACATTTTTTTGGTTCTGCGATGGAAGTGAGTTGCATTGTTTTCATTGGAGAAACCATGATTTGATCAAAGACATAAGTTTGAGTTGGAATGATAAGCAGGAAGAACATAGATGATAACAATAGAGAGATTAATCGAAGGGAAGCTGACCAGTGATAGTCGTAGAAGTGAGTGATAGTGGTAGAAGCGTGGGAGCACTATGATTGGGAACAAACAAGGTAAATTGTGTAAATTGTGTTGAATAAAACAAACTCATAACCATATGTTAATGTGAGTCACACATTGTTTTATAGCAAGTCTATGATGTGATGATGTATTGGTCCTTGAAATGTTTGAGCTTGTACCTAGGATGGAGTATGTAATGTATGTACTTGTATCTATGTAACATGTAAAGGGAGTAYTGTTGTAAGACCTGATTAGGTATGCATACCCRTTTKTCATGTATCCTTGTTGATGTGTAGTGTAGAAACCTCTATTATAGAGTTTGTTAACACTTGTAGGAGTGACTCGTGTCACAGGTCGACTGCATGCTCAATGAGTGGACTCTAGGAGGTGCCTAGAAACCATGAGTTTTACATTCAGGGGGGTTCATCAAGAGGTCAAATGAACCATGTACCTAAAGGACATCCTACTATACCGATGGTTGCAATGACCGATGACCCATGCATTATGTTGGATGATTGTCTCTTTATATGGACTTTGGCAGTTTGGTGATGTATGATTGAGATACGAAGAGAAAGTAATAGGTTGGACTAGACATAGACTTTGTCGATCAAAGCACGTGGTGATGATGAAGACTTAAACTGGTCATGGTAAATACAAGTAGTCGTTAAGGGGGAGTGTTGGGATATGTAACTCCCACTTTTCTTAGTTGTGATCATATTTGTTATTGTTATTATTGGTCCTAATTAGGTAGAGTACATCCCTACTTAGAGTCTGTATCTTTCAGAAGTTGTTAGAACTAATTGGATTTGAGAGATTCTCTCCAACTAGATATTTCCTAGTTTGGTGTGAGGTTGAGATATTTCCTCACACACAATTTTGGTGTGTAAGAATAATATCCACTCTCCCTCTCCCATTTCCCAACAGTAGTGGTATAATTTTGGATTTTCTTTGTTATTATTGTTTGCTACAATTTTTCCTTTCCTTTAGAGCCTCTTTTGATATCTCTGGGATTCTTTGTCTCTTGTTATTCTCTCTCCCATTTCCCAATAGTAATGATATTATTTTGGATTTTCTTTTTATTATTGTTTGCTACAATTTTACCTTTCCTTTAGAGCCTCTTTTGATATTTCTGGGATTCTTTGTCTGTTGTTATGCTTTGATGGTGAGTATGTCAATTGGCCCCAACCCAAACTTAGTTGGTTTGTGTTTCCTTTGATTTGAGTTTAAAGAAAGTCCAAGGTTTATTGGAGAAGGTCCACCACCAAGGTTTCCATTACATCTTATTTGATTCCTTCCACCTACGACTTCGCTATCAACACGTCTAAAAATAATTTTTGGTTCAAGTTTACTAAAACAATTTTTGCTTCCAATTTTCTTAGTGATTTCATGCATATTTTTTCTTTTCCTTCACATAATGAAATGGTTAATACTTTTACATCCAACAAAGTATTCACATTGAAAGAGTTAAATGGTTAATACTTTTACATCCAACAAAGCATAACTAGTTAATATTTTTACATCCTATCTTACAAAGTATTCACATTGAAAGAGAAAATATTATCATTCACCAAAACTTTTGTAGAGCAATATCTAAAATTTTATTCAAACAATGTCAAAAGCATAACAAACACATAAAATATTAGAACAAATTTATATGATCAAAAGCAATGCCACCAATAAGTCATTGAAATAGTGTTCTAGAAAATCAGATTTATACCGATAGACAATTGCAATAGTGTTCAAGAGAATCAGAAATAGCAATTGGATGGAGGACTACCAATATTGCAATGGAAGCAAAGAAAAACATTGAGATGAAAGTAAGCAAAGATATGGATCTCGCAAGTCTTACCTATTGTTTATGAACTAGTGGTGGAGGACATGCACTTTAAACATTAAGACAGATGGCAATCACATAGTTTTGGGGGGGTTGGTATCCATGGATTGGTATTAAGAGTCGTGATTAATCTGGTATGCATTGGTATAGTTGTAATAACATCTAGGTGATTAGCATAGTTGTAATAACATCTGGTTGTCATTTATATAGTAGTTTTAAAATTTTAAATTATAACAAATACCACACAAAATTATACACTATTGTATAAAATTTGTTGAATACCACTAAACATTTGAGGGCTAACCAATGGCTACAATCCCTGCATGACAGGGACTAATAAAGTCACTCCATTGAAAACAATGTATGAAGATAAGACAGACACACCGATACAATACCACACAAAATTATACAGTATTGTATAAAATTTGTTGAATACCAATAAACATCTGAGGGCTAACCAATGGCTACAAT
>SNQJ01S0139662.1:22297-33682 GCA_010110895.2 Picea sitchensis | reverse complement strand
CTATAGTTTTTCCGGAAGCATATCCAGATCCAGATGTTGCATCACCTGACAAAGTGTTCAGTAGCCTCTCAAGAGCCGCCTCAAAGACACCAGGGCTGGAGACATTCTGTGAACTGTAAACATATTTTGCATCATCATTCAGTTTACCGAAGAAAGTACCATTTTCATAACGTAAGTAGCAATCTTCTAACCAAACTCTACCCCCCACGGAATTCCCACAAACTTGTCGAAGGGCAGGTATTGCTTTTTGTGAACAGTTGTAGCATTGTTGGTTTGTTGCGTCTCCGCTACATTGGAGGAGTCCATATATTTGCTCAGGGATTTGGCCATACACAGAAGTGTTAAACCCAGTTTGCAACGCGCCTCGAACAAGATTATTAAAAACTGTATTCAGTTGCTCTCAAATTTACTGCCATTTGTGTAGTAATATTTACTGCCATTTGTGTAGTAATAGGCGTCGTTGCACTCATATTGAAACTGTGCGTTGTAAATTTGTCCATGAACAGTAATGATGAAGGCCAGAACAACAAATATGTAGAATAACGTAATAATCTGCCTCGTCAGTAAACGGAGAGAGCATCCAGAACCCTTTCCATGGAAATTGATACTCGTTACGATGGCCATGGTCACTGTACAATGCAGAGTCTGGAGTGCATGGACACGAATGTTATGACAATGCAGAGTCTGGAGTGAATGGACACGAATCATGCAAAGTCTGGATAATTAGCCTGAGGGTTAGTTTAAGTAGCTTGAGGGTTGGGTTAAGTCGAGTGGTCATGAATGAATGGTTTACCTAGCTTATTATCCATAAATCAATTAATAATCATTGAAAGATTTTCCACAGAAAAAAATGCACAATTAATAATCATGAATTGAATTGAAAGATTTTCCACAGAAAAAATTCACGATGATTTTCCACAGAAAAAAATGCACAATGATTTGGATCCAACGGTCCAGATCTTTCGGATTTTTCATGAATCGAGAGTTCATGATGCAGCGACTCCAAATCTCTTGTGAGTCCAATCCTCGAATTTCGATATGGGAATTTGTGTATGACATCAACGATTCTTGTTGATCTGGATCTGACGGTCACTATCCCTCCTGAGCTTAAGGGTGTTGAAAAACACTCAGTCTTAATCACGCGTCGGGGTTTCGTATACCGGGATTTCGCGACTTGCGAAGATGAGGTCTCTTGCCCTTTGGTTTCCCGGATATCGAAATATCGAAACTTATTCACACTAAAACGGCTCATCCACAGAGCGCATTGGGGTTTCGTATACCGGGATTTCGCGACTTGCGAAAACGAGGGGTCTTGCCCTATGGTTTCGTGGATGCCGAAATGCCGAAAGTTATTCACACTAAACCAATTTCGATCATGGTCTATTTGTCAATCTTGAACTTTCATACGCTCTGAAACCTCCAAGGCGTTTCTCGACCTTTGCACTCCATCCAGGGTTCTTGCACACAACGGTGCGATCCTTCGTGAGCTTGTCCAGGACTTAAGGAGTTATGGATTTGGTTTTCCTTGCAGAGGGCCTATGTCGATTTGCACTACCTCTCCTGAGCTTAACAAACTTCGTCCTCCAAGGGACTCTAAACAATTAGGAGGGTTGGCAAGCATACATGAAACTGGGTCCGGGGTCGATGAACACACAGTTCGTGACTCGCTTATGCCTCCACAGGACACAAACATTTACAAGTATAAGTAAACTTAAGGGTTCCAGAATGCTTTCGTTTCAATTGGGGCTTTCGCGCCCTTCATATTACATTCCATAATTTTCCCTGTGTTAAACGATATTATTTCCAATTTATTCTAGTGCTTTAACATGTAGAAATTAGACCAAATCGACTTACCAATTCTTATGAATACCTATTGAAATATTTATACTCTGTGTGTTGTAGGTTTTCCTGTAGAGAATTTTGCAATTCTTTCGATTATACTTCATACATAATTACATCCCAAGTATTTGCGTACCCGGATATCATAAATGTTTAATACTTTCATATACACTAATTTCTGTACTTGTCATGCCCTGTGCACAGTGACTTGTAATATGATCTGTTATTTCTATTCTACTTCTATCCTGGATGAAGATCCTCCATCGTTTCTACCAGTCCATTCATTACAATATTAGAGTTGTTCCTATAACAAATAGTCCCTACTATGTTCTTACAGTTTTGTGAAAACAAACAGAGTTCAATTGAGTTTCGACGATTATAAATGCCAAACACAAAAAGAAAAGACCACACTATTTGTCGAATCGTGAAATGCAGAAATATTGTGGGCCCCACACTTCGGGGTTCCGGGGTTCAGGATTTCGCGATTTCAAATGCCAAACACCAAAACACAACAACTCCCGAATTGCAAAAAGTGAATGGAATGGGGGACCAACACTTCGGGGTTTCGGGGTTCAGGATTTCGGGGTTTACGAACACCTGTTGCACAAATAAAATGAAATGTGGAATTGCAAAAAGAGATTAGGGTGTGGGCCCAACAATTTTGGGTTTTGGTGTTTGGTAAAGCAAAAGAACTCCACATAGATGTAACAAGCAAATCCCGAATGCCGAAATATCAATTCTGTATTGTCTTATAATAGAGTAGCGGACTTATCTAACTTCATTTGGTTCTATAACAGGGTTTAAGGAGAGTTTCAGACTCTTCGATTTAATAATTTTTTTTATACAATAGGTAGATGGTTACCTATCGGCATCATTTGTTTGTTCAAGTGCTATGATCACGAATCTCTGTATAAGTGGGGTTACTATTGCAACCATTAGATATTCATTTAATAAAACCTGTACACAGTACTAACTACAACCATATCGATGTATATTGTATATAAATACATATATAAGTCTATATGTAATATGAGGAAAGACTTGCACTCAACTTCAATTATTCATAGATAGGTCTGTCCAATATTTCAACTACAGAAATACACATACATTTGCAGACAGATATGTTCCTTCAAGTTCATTTACACCTAGATGGATTCTGCCTAGAATTTTAGTTTCAGGAGGAACTGTTCCAGAATTGGTCTTTGATTATAAACTTCATACAACAAACAGATATCATCCATGGAAATGATTTCAACTTACCATGAATAGATGTGTGATATCAGATATACAAAAATCATTCAAAACAAAGAAGGAGAAGATTTAATATATCTGAACCAATTCACGTGAAGACAAAGGGAACAACCACGTTCCTCCCAACCGTAGAATAGCCAGTCAGAATTTCTTTCCCGATTCACCCCCTAGCCTGACCATGAATCCATGAGGGTGAATTTGGAAAACTCCTCCTCAGCAATGTCCACAATTCCAGCAGTTATCCTCTTGCCTCGCACTTACTCAGTAGTGTTCATAACAACAAGTAAAAAAATCAATTTTCTCTTTTCCCCAGCATACTTGCCAGTGTCCTACCTCCTCGCATATGCTATTTATCAATTTTGCCCAGGCCTTTTTCCCTCCCTTGGGAATTTTCGCAGCTTTCTAAATCCTTGATTTTCAGGGGCTGCCCATGGTCAAATCACTAATTTGCCACTTGTAATAATCAACCTAGAGGTAGTTCCAACATGTTCCCCACTCATGGAGTAATGGTTAGCTAAATTTAACATGGTTGTTCCATTTGTCCTCCTCCAATCAATATAAAATATTTTGTTTCCATACAAGTGTCATAGTCAAATAGTTAGTTGGGTCAAATCAGGTCTCTACCCAATAGTCAAAATAATTAATTACAATTACCAAATTCGAAATTCGAAATTGCCATAAATGGAAAAAAAAAATCAAATTCAAATTTACACTTGGCGTAAGAGTAAATCTCACGACTTGTAATTAATATTTCCAACACTCCCCCTTAATTATATAAGTAGGTGGGATTACGAAACACAAAATTTACATCAAAAATTTAATTTGACATGAACTGTCGAATATCTACGACTGTGTTGACTCCTAAACAACTATGTAGTTCTTGAAATGCATCCCTTGCCAAAGTTTTTGTAAATATATATGCAAATTAATCTTAATTCCTGCAAAATTCTAAGCAAATTTCTTTGTTATTCACCAATTCTCTAATAAAAAGATACCTTGCATCACTGTGCTTGGTTTTCATGTGAAACACATGATTCTTGGATAGTGCGATGGAAGAATTGTTGTCAAAAAACACTTTAGTTGGTTCCTGTTGTTCCTGCAACAAATCTTTTAAAATTCTTCTCATCCAAATAGCTTAACAAGCTACACTTCTAGCTACGACATACTCAGCTTCAGCTAAAAAAATAGTCACAATGGGTTTCTTCCTTGATGCCCATGGCACTATACCTGTTCCAAAATGAAATGTGTACCCAGAGGTACTTTTCATGTCATCTATGTTGCCTACACAATCACTATTAGTGTATCCAACAAGTTTGAAATCTTTTGAAGTAGAATACATTGTGCCAAAGTCTTTTGTTCCATTCACATTTCTTAGAATTCTTTTTCTTGCCTTCAAATGGGATTCTTTTAGAGTTTACATGAACATTGAAATCAAGCTCATTCCATACATAATATTAGGTCTTGTTGCTATCAAATACATAAGACTTCCTAGCATCCTTTTAAACAAAGTGGGATCCACTTTGGATCTTTCATCTTCCTTGCTTAACTTCAATCTTGTTATAATAGTTGTTGGGGCTGCTTTGGAATTTATCATGTTGAATTTTTTCAAGATTTCATGAGAATATTTGGATTGTGAAATAAATATACAATCTTTGGATTGGTGAACTTCAATGCCTAGAAAATATCTCATAAGCCCCAAATCAGTGATTTCAAACTCCTCCTTCATGATTGACTTAAATTCTTCTATGCCAAAATCACCTGTAAAAATCAAATCATCTACATATAAGAAAATAATTAACATATTACCTTATTGATTTTATTTGATGTACAATGTTGGATCACAATCACTTCTTTGGAATCCAATCTGAGTGAGGTAGGAATCTATGTGAATGTACCAAGCTCTGGGAGCTTTCTTTAATCCATACAGTGCCTTCTCCAATATGTATACTTTGTTTTATTGTCCTAGAATATCATAGCCTTGTGGTTGTTCCACATATACTTTTTCTTCCAAATGACCATTCAAAAATGATGAATTTACATCCATTTGATAAACATGCCATTTATTTTTCACATCAATGGCCAACACAGTTCTAAATGTGTCCATCTTCACCACTGGCACAAATGTTTCATTGAAATCTATTTTGCGTTGTTGTGTAAAATCCCTTGCAACTAATCTCTCCTTGTGCTTCTGCATATTTCCATTTGCATCTTGCTTGGTTTTATAAATCCACTTGACACTTATCACATCCTTGTCCTTAGGTACATCTATCAATTTCCATGTTTAATTGTTCTTTATTCATTTAATTTCTTCATCCATGGCTTGTGCCCATACATCATCTTTGACAGCTTCTTGAAAATTTAATGTGTAGTGTCCCCAAGACCGAGCCCTTGTAAATCTGATATATCAAATGAATTGTAAATATGTGTTATAGGATAGTGAGCCAAGTTTGTATAAGCCAGTGGGCTTATGTGATTGTTAGGCCAGAGAGCCTAAGGGTTGGAGGCCAAGGGCCTGCTTTTGTACATGTATGTATGCAGCACATTAATAAAATATAAACACCGCTGCATGCAGATCGACCACGATGAATGAGTGATGGGGGACTAAGCTTCCACAGAGTGGGCAAGGAATTAGGGGCTGGGAGGTGGGAAAAAGGGGCTAAGTGTTGAGCCTAGGGGCTTAAGCCTTGGGAATAATATTTTATTATTATTCCAAAGAACATGTGCATTTTATGTTTTATTTTATCCTAAGTTCCTGGCAAGGGAAAATGTGCAAAGGGGATGCATGTTGATGGAACGCATGCAGTTCCAAGGGTGACAAGTGTCAACCCTGGTGCATGCAAATAAAATGGCCGAGATGAGCTGTGAGAGGGGTCCCTCCTCCATTCCAACCGACTGTCTGAGCATGTATGGAGCTTTGAACAATATGACCGACCCAACCTCTGCAAGAATACCTCGTGTGTTTATGAGAGTCGAGAAGCCTGTGTTCATTTCTGAAAAGCTAGGTTCAACCACTTCGTTCTGAGCCGTGGATTCTGTGTCGATCCCAGTGGGAATTGCTTGTCACGCAATCCCGAAAACCATCACTGTGAGACCTTGTCGTCATTGCTGAGCCTGTTTTGTAAGCCCATGTATGTATTCCCAGTTGGTTGTGATGGCCACAAAGAGCTAGATTGTGTGTGGCTTGCTGGCTAGTGCAAGTTGTGATTGAGCCTGTGTATGACCTCTCTCCAGGTGAGGGAGGTGACTGTTGTTGGAAGAGGCAGGTTGTCAAGCCTATGAGAAAATCTTTCCAGGTGAGAGAGTTTGCTGAGAAGTGGTTTCTTCCAGAGAGTGTACAGCAACATCTTCGGGCTCTGAGACTTCCTGATATGGCATGTTGTCAAGACCCAGAGAGGGAGGTGTAGCACCGATGGATAGTGCTTGTGAAGGTGTATACTCCCTGGCGGAACTAGCATGTGGGGAATGAGAGTCTAGAAGTAGTGGGTGTAAGATGGCATCCTGGGAAGAATCATTCCAGTCTTTCTGTGTTGTTTTCCTTGTAACCTCAGCCTAGCCTAGGATTCCTTGCCTTGGGGTGGAGCTTAGTCCCAGCTCGGGGGTGACCCACTGCTGAGTTGACGAGCAATGTGGTCTAAGGCTGGGAGGTTCGTGGAAGACCTTCACATGGTTGGTGGAATCGCCAAGGTTTTAAAAGATAAGTATCAGATGATGTTTTATTCATAATTATGCATCTCTGTGTAATTATAACTATCATGTATTCTGATGTGCATATCAATTTAATGTTAATTCTATTGATTGTATATTATAGAAGTAAATAATATGTTTTCTCTGAGCTTAAATGTATTTATTTTCTTAAACGCATGTTGTTTTTATAAGACCTATATGAGCTATGTAAAAGGTGTGTTACAAATTGGTATCTGGCAGTAATAAAATCCTTGGTAACATAAAAAGTGGCGTTACAATTTGGTATCAAAGCCAAGGTTTCAACACTGAGCCTAGATGGGCCAGTTGAGTGGTCTTTGGACCGAGGGTGAGAGGAGAAATTGTGTTTGGGGGACCAATTTCGGACCCTAGTATGGTCCGGAGTGTCAAGGAGTTACTTGACCGTGCCTATAAGCTCAGGAGGTATAGCGGTGTTGTGAAACCGCAACTGGTGTGGTATATGGCCACAGGGAGAGAGGACTCCACACCAGCAATGTTGGATCCTTAGGATTTGTTCAGGAGGGAAGTAGCAAACCCTCGTGACTGTCGGATCGGGAAAACGTGTGCAGGGTTTAAAAACCCTTTGGAGTTGCACAGGAGCGTAGGAATCGCGATACGCGAACTCCCGAAAACCTGAAAACTTGAGAAGATCTACGTTGTAGATCTGGGAGGAAGGCTCGACTGTTAGATCTAGCGGAGTCGCACTCGAGTTAGTCACGAAAACCTTTCAGATTTCACAAAGTCGATAGATGGGAAGTGAGGAAGGTGAACACCTCCGAAACCCAAAACCCAAAATCCCAAAATGATCTACACCATAGATCATAGGAAGGGAGTTGATTGTCCGATTCAACGGAGGAGTAAATCGTAATTCGATATTCCGGCAAACGGAAATTCCAGATATGAGATACACGGACTCCCGATGCCTGAAACCTCGAAATGCCGAAGAGATCTACGTCGTAGATCTGAGAGGGGACCTAATCGTTGGATTTTTGCTTGGAATGGACGTGGGTGCATGGATGTGTACCACGTGCCAGAGAATTAAAAAGGCAGGCGAGAGTGGTTGGACCCGAAGACGTCACCGATGGAGACGTGGATCCTCTGGAATGTGCCATGTGCCACTATTATTAAGGGCAACAATTGTGCTATGGGCCCAAAGAATAAAGTAAATCAGAATTTCGGATTTCGGGGATTGTAGTGACAAGGAGTTGGAAGTCACTGCATAGTGAACTCCTGGGTACCGAAAAATCGAAGTCTCGAAGCCATCGGAAACTGAAGAACCGTAATTGGTTTTAAGGGCGACAACTGTGCTGTGAACCCGGAGAGCAAGGAAACTGAAATTTCAGATTTCGGGGATTGTAGTGACAAGGAGTTGGAAGTCACTACATAGTGAACTTCTGGGTACCGAAAACCCGAAGTCCCAAAACCCAAAACCCCAAAATCCTGAAGTCCCAAAATTTTTGAAAGACATAAGAACTATCGAGGATTTAACTGTTGGATCCTTGTGGAAAAAAACCCCGAAAAAAAAATGAAGTCCCAAAAATTTTGCAGAGCCGACAGAGCTCAAGAAACTTTGTGAAGTCAAATGTTTCTCACTCATGTTGGTTTATGATTATTGTGATTTTATTGAAGGTTTAAGGGCCTAACAAACTTCGGATTGATTGCACATTGCATGTGCAAAGTTCAACGAGTGTCGGGACACTAGTTAATCGACGTTGAGTATAGAAATGGAAGAGGTGTGGATTGCCTCCATTTCAGAGGACGAAAGAGAAGAAAGAGATGTCAACCTGAGAGTCGAAGGATCGAACTCCAATGGGAATGGAAGAGAATTAGACAAGGAAGGGCACATAATGAAAATCATTGAAGGATTGCAAAGAGATGCCCAGGCACACTGAGCTGATAGTCGAAAGCTCATGAAAGTCAGGGATTGACAAGGTGAATTCAACTTAAAAATGTTGAAGAACCTAGAAAGAATAGAAAAGAAATTGGAAAAAGAGAGTGACACAAGCAGATCAAGAAGTGTCAGGACCCCTGAGAGGAGAAGAAGATTGAGGAGTTGTAGCAGACATTACTGTCTCTCCCTGAAACATTCTGGCAAGGAAACACACAATAGTTCAAGCCTGTCCCCAACCAGAAAATACCGAAAATCTGGAAAGGATGAATTGAAAGGGGAGATGAACAAGATCAAGCCTCCAACATTTGATGGAGAACATAAAAAGGAGGAAGACGCTGAGACATGGTTTCTTGGAATGAAGAAATATTTCCAACTACAGAATTATTCCGCCCATGCAGAAGGAAGAATTGCAATGTATCAACTGAAAGGAAAAGCATCCATGTGGTGGGATCAGTTTGTTCAAGTGCAACACATCAGAGAGAAATATGTCACTTGGAAGGAGTTTAAGAGGTATTTTGAGAAGGAATACCTGACTAAAAGATACTATGACAGAAAGATGAAGGAGTTCTTCGAACTCAAGCTAGGCAACATGACCATTGATGAGTACGAACGAAGTTTTCTGGAACTACTGAAGTATGTTCCATTCATCAAAGACGAGGTTGTTAAGATTCAGATATATTTGAGTGGACTTCCACCTTCCATGGGTGACAAGATTCAGTATGATGATCCTAAGACTGTGGAAGAAACCATAAGAAGGGCTAAATGCTTATTTGAACAACAAAGAGAAAAGCCTACCATTCGAAAGGCTTGGAATGATCAGAGGAAGTTTAAGAAGGAACATAGGTAGAAGGGAAACAAGCCTTCCTTTTTCAGAAACAGTCTTCAGGGACAACCATCGTTTAGAGAGACGAGAATGACTGAAGAGGGAGCACAAAGACAGAGACAGATGCCCATTCAGTGTTGGGGCTGTAGAGGAAACCACAAGTACAAAGATTGTCCCCATAAGAATGGTAAAGCGAGAACTATTCATACTGTTCAACAAGATGAACCAGTGGAGGATATGGTCAGCAAAATGTCAAGGATCTACACATCCCTGGACAACAAGCAAGTAGAATTTCAATCACACATGATTGAAGTGGAAGGTATGATTAACAACCGACCACTTATTATTTTAATTGATTCATGGGCTAGCCATAGTTATGTAGATCTTAGGGTGGTGGAAAGTTTTCTTTTACCAAGAAGCAAACATGAAAACTCTTGGCTAGTGCAGTTGGCTACAGGAACCAAAAGGAAGGTCATTGAATTGGTTAAGTCCTGTTCAATGGACATGGGTGGATTGAGCACTAAGGCTGAATTAAATATTCTGCCTTTAGGGTCTTATTACTGCTTAATTTGGATGGACTGGTTGGACCATCACCATGCCCTTCTGGACTGTTGTAACAAGAAGTTCGCATGCCTAGATGAAGAAGGAAATCAGAAAATAGTCCAAGGAATTCCCAAAGTTGTGGTTGTTAGAGAAATCTCAGCCATGCAAGTGAAGAAGTGCTACAGGAAAAGATGTCAATTATTTGCAGCTCGTGTGGAAGAAGCATCCAGAGATGCAGTCTCAAAGATTGGAGACCATGAAGTACTCACAGAGTTCAAGGATGTATTTCAGGAAGTACCTGGACTACCTCTGAAGAGATACATCGATTTTTCTATAAATTTGATGCCAGGAGTAGCTCCAGTTTCGAAGGCTCCGTATAGAGTGAGTACGCCAGAGCTGAAAGAGTTGCAATTGCAGCTTGAAGAGATTTTGAAGAAGGGGTACATTCGCCCAAGCGTGTCACCTTGGGGATCCCCAGTCCTATTTGTGAAGAAGAAAGATAGGACGTTGAGGCTGTGCATTGATTTCTGGCAGTTGAATAAAGTAACTGTCAAGAACAAGTATCCTCTGCATAGGATCGATGATGTTTTCGATCAGTTGAAGGGTGCGAAAATATTTTCAAAGATAGATCTCCAATCAAGATATCACCAAGTGAGAATAAAGGATGAGGACATCAGCAAGACTTCCTTTAGAACAAGGTACGGTCATTATGAGTTCACGGTGGTGCCGTTTGGATTGTCAAACGCACCTGTTGTTTTCATGTGCTTAATGAATGGTGTATTTAGGGACTATTTGGACAAGTTTGTCATAGTCTTCCTGGATGACATCTTGGTGTATTTCAAGTTAGAGGAAGAGCATGAGAAACACCTAAGAATGGTGTTGCAAGTGTTGAGAGAACACCAGTTGTACACCAAGATGAGCAAGTGTTCATTTTATCAAAGGCAGATCCATTACTTGGGACATATTATTTCAGAAGAGGGGATCGTTGTGGATCTTGAAAAGGTTGAGTCCATCTGAGAATGGTCAGCACCAAGGAATGTGGCAGAAGTTAGATCGTTTATAGGTCTGGCAGGCTACTACAGAAGGTTTATAGCCGGATTCTCAAAGATAGCTCACCCTATCACTTTATTACAAAGGAAGGAGAAGAATTTTTAGTGGATGGGAGAGTGTGAGAGTAGTTTCCAGCGATTGAAGCAGCTGTTAACCAACGCTCCAATCCTGAGGGTTGCAGATCCAAATATGGAGTTCGTGGTTTGCACAGATGCATGTAAGGAGGGGCTGGGAGGAGTTCTTAGCCAAGAGGGATTTGTAATCTGTTATGAGTCCCAAAAGTTGA
>SNQJ01S0139660.1:10162-25187 GCA_010110895.2 Picea sitchensis | reverse complement strand
TTTTTGGTGAAAACCTACATAAAATCAACAAGCAAAAGCTTGCTAGAAATGCTACAAAACCACCAAATATCTTCAAAAGATTTTTGTTAGTGAAAACCAATTTTTTTTAACAATTAGGACAACATATAATATGTTGAAAGAGATCTATTCTATAGAAAAACATGTACCCAAAGTGCTAGAGGAAATTAAAAGATAAGAACATAAATTTTTAGAGGACTTTAAGTGGGTGAAGGGATAAATTTCCAGATTTGAAATTTACCCTTTTCAACCCTTAGTAACCTGCAAATACAAGATATTAAGCTACAATACAAACAAGGGGGTGAGTATATCCAAGAATATCAACAAAATAATTTGCTAAAATTAGAAAACTACTTCACATAAGACCTATGACAATACTACCATAGATATATCCAAGCAAAATACTTTGCTTGGACACCCTACACTAAATCTATAAGAAAAAACTCTATTCAAATCAAAGGACCAAGAAGACTCTAATAATTGTGGTTGTTTTGAGTTTTTTCTATTCCAATAATAACATCTATTCTTAGTGTAAGGTTACTCTATCCAAATTTATCCTCTCCTCTCCATTTTCTCCCACTCTTCTCTCTCATTCTTTCTTGCTCTCTCATTCTTTTCTCAAGCTTGTGGCAAATATTTGCTCAATCTTGCTTTTAATAAAGAAATCTTTGGAGAAAACATTGGCATTGGGAGTCTTCTTGTTTCTTTGCTTTAGATCTACATTGGTGGTAACTTGTATTGTAGTTGTTTTGAGTTTTTTCTTATAGATTTAGTGTAGGGTGTCCAAGTAAAGTATTTTGCTTGGATAGATCTATGGTAGTATTGCCATAGGTCTTATGTGAAGTAGTTTCCTAATTTTAGAAAAGTATTTTGTTAATATTCTTGGATCTACTCGCCCCCTAGCTTTTCTTGTAGATTAATCTCTTGTATTTGCAGGTTACTAAGGGTTGAAAAGAGTAAATTTCAGATCTGGAAATTTATCCCTTCACCCACTTAAAGTCCTCTAAATTTTTTTGTTCTTATCTTTCTATTTCCTCTAACACTTTGGGTACATTTTCTGCTATAGAATAACTCTCTTTAAACATATTATATGCTGTCCTAACTGTTAAAAATTTATGGTTTTCACTAACATAGTTGTTTTGAAGATATTTGGTGGTTTTGTAGCATTTCCAACAAGCTTTTGCTTTCTGATTTTCTGCAGGTTTTCACCAAAAAGAGGAGGTGCAACCCATTTGGGGCCATAAAACACTGAGGAAACTACCTCCCAAGAAAGGGTATTGAATACCCCTTTCTTCTTCCTCTTCTATTCATTGTAAGAAAGCCCCACGAGAGTCTCTAGGGCTTGCATTTCTCAAGCATTTTAAAATTTCTGCAATTTCTTTTCTTAGTTTGCCTACACCTTGCAAAGAGTTTGGCCAAGCCAACCATGAAAAATCGTAAGGATAGTTCATAAGCTTTATTTTCAGCATTGTCTTTTCATTTTTAGTTTTCCCCACTTGTCCTTAAGGAAAGGTTGTGTGGCTAGGATTATTTTTTTTCCAAGTTCTTTAATTCTTTATTTGTTTGCCTACACCTAAGATAGTGTTTGGCCAAGCCAACCATCCTAAATCGTAAGGCTAGGTAATTAGTTGATGTTTTATTGCTTCTAGTGCTTATGTTTATGGTTTATCTTTAGATCTTAGAAGATCACTTCATTTCTTGCTTAAGCCGTGGAGGCATAGTAACTTACTTGTGTTTTTCAAGCAATTCTTTTCTTTCCAAGTATTTTCTTTGCTTTCATGTTCAATCACTTAATCTCTTTTCAAGTTCAAGCAATTTCCTTTACTTTACTTGCAAACACTTTTACTTTCAAGCTCTTGTATATTCAAGCATCTTTACTTTATTGTAATTTACTTTTCAAGCACTTTACATTTAAAGCACTCAACTTAACTTAACTAATTCTCAAGGCTCAATTTACCTTAGATCCATAGGGCTTCAATTAAACTAGTTTAATTAGAGTACCTAATAACTGTCCCAACTTTGCTATAAAAAAAGGGACTTAAGGAAAGAACTTGGGGTGCTAGATTAGGGATGGTCTCACGACACTAGGTGTCCCCCTTGTTTGAGTACTTTTGTTCCCTGGATTGACCTGTGGAGCTAGGGTAAGGCCTTGTTTTCCTTGCTTATTGAACACCCAATAGTCCTTTTGGTATAAGTAGGGAGAATTTTAGGGAAGTCACATAGTTTTATGATTCACACTCTCACTTAACCAAGTTAATTAAACCTAAAATTTATCCACTTTAACCTTGGGATGATTTCACAATCTTTTCATGGCTCATTCTTTATAATTTTGCAAACACTTTCATTTAAGTTATTTTACATGCAAATTTATTGAGTACTTGTGGATGATTAGCTAGTTTACTTGGAAGTTGTGCATCTCTTTTCCATTGGAGGATTTACTTGATTCATCTTTGTCCATTTGAAGTTTCACACTTTCCCTTGGAGGCTCTCTTGTTGGTCTTGCATTTATCTTTAATTATCCGTTGAAGTTGCACATCTTGTGGAGGCACTTCACTGTTTGGCTTTGTTGGCTTGTTTTGTTGTGGTGATCTTTTCTTGAGAAATCTTTCCCTTCCCTGCACAATCAAGTTAGTTCAAGTTAGCTTCAAGTTAATGCTTTTTTTCTTTCTTTGTTCATAATTGTATATTGTTGTAGCATCTAAATTCTTTGTATTCTTTTGTGTAGATAGTTGTTTCATTTACTTGTATCTAATTCAATTGTAACTCTTGCAAAGTAATTCTTTTGTATCTAATTGTAATCCTTTGTAAAGTCTAATCTCTTTGTAACTTTAGCTAACCCCTTTCCCAACCTTAGGCACTAGTCTTAGTTGTCTTAGGGAAAGGTTTGACTTTGCATTAAAAGATTTGCACTTGCATTGTTTGCTTCTCATATAGGATAAACTCCCCCCCAACCTTTAACAATTAAAATTAACTCCTAGAATTAATCTTTTAACTCACATAGTAACTAGGGTCTACCCCATTTGGATTCCCTAGGAGTAATCCTAGATGGAAGAAGTTGAAGTTGAGGTGACAGTGGGCTTGAACTTAGACATTGTGTCTCAGAGGACACACTAAGTGGATTGAGACTTAGTCCACGTTTGCAAGTGTGTATAAGGATGAAAATAAGGGTCGACCCCCCAAGTAACCTATACAAATTCTAAAAATGCAAATAAAGCATCATAGAAGCCACACATGTGGTGAATTCAAGCCTCCCAAGGATAGAGGAGGGCCTCACAAGGTCACATGGCAACATCTCAAGGTGTAGTGATGACAAAGGGTGCATCTCATCCTCCATGGTAATGATATATCTTTAGTGGTACCCTAGGTAACATCAAACCCCATCATCATAAAACCCTATAATGTGATGTCATCATCAGAAGGAGACCAACGTCAATGGTCTAGGGTACTGCATCCAAGGTGGAGGAAGATGCATATCATATCTCCATGGTGTTTGGTTGTTATCTAGTGCAATGTCCTCCATCCAGTGAGTAATAATCCATGGGGGTACACTACCCAACATGTTGGATTTCATTCCATTTGTGTGTCGTCATGAACAAATATGCTAAAATCAATCCCATATGTCCATCACCCCAGGTTTCAAATATGTGGGATCTCATGTTGGAAGGTGGAAAGTCACCAGATGACTCACTACTCCGCATCACACATGATAAATTCATACAATAAGGGAACACCGCCCAGGGGGGAGACCTAGGAAATCCCTTAAAGAACCATGTTAGGGCCATCCAAAACAAAGCAAAATATAAGAAAAGGTAAACCAATGTTCCTAAGATATATTATTCCTTGAGTCATGCAAAGCAAGTTGTTACTTAATATATAAGCCACGTAGACAATTCATCTCATTATCCCCTTCAGGAAACACACTGACCTAGGATCTCATGTGAGTTGTCAAGTTTGAATATGGGAGGGATTTCATCCAACCCTATTAAGTGTGCCAATCAAGACAATGGAATAAAATACCTAGGTAGATGGATAGGTCCCGAGAGAAACAATGAAAGAAAGAAACCATTAAAGAGTAAGTGTGATAGTGGTATGAATTTGGGATTACTTCATGGATGATGGTGTCATTAAATCCATTTCCTCGATACTTTTTTCATTTCAAACCCCTTAATTTCCTTTTGATACCCATTTATTATTTTGCAAGTCCCCTTTATAGTTTCAAGATTTTATTATTTCATTTTCTTACTCGGATATGATCATGTTATAAGTGTGCATTCAGTGCATTAGGAAAAGGGGTGATTACAAGTAGAAGGGGGTAGAGTTCAAGTTGTTTTGTGGATATTATAGGTGGTATTTATAATTTTTTACATAGTATACATGTAGCGGTTGCATCAACCTCTAGGCCTTTATCCCCTTCTTCTCATGAGAGAATGGACCATGACTCATTACTGAATTTTAGTACACTATGGTAGGCTCCAGGATGGAAAGTGTTAAGTATGGTGGGGAATGGAACATTACCCTTGTGAGGGTCCTCCAATAGTACCCCTTTTCCCTACAAATTGACAACACGGGGCTAGGGCACGTAAATTGACCACCAAGGTGAAACAAGGAAACAAACAAAAAATCCTAAGCCAGTGATCCATTATCCAACTTCAACCAATCATCCTCATTCACATGTAGAAAAAATTAATCACAACACTTTGCATGCAATAAGGACCAACATACCTCATGGTGACATTGTCTTACCATATCCCATACCCTAAGTTGTTTCAATGCGATGAGCTTGTTTGATATGTAGTTGCAAGAGGTGATCTGAGGGGGGCTACTGGGATGCCATCTGTGGACATGTTGATCATCATCATGGTTGATATCATTGTCTCAATTGCGGTCCATTAGACATGCTATCCTCTAGTTACTTCTAATCATGGGAGGTAACAATATTGATAATCAACCCATATATATTTTGATTGATTTTGGAGCTATTCAAAGATACATAGATCAAAATCTAGTTGAAAGAATTAAATTAAGGAAACATAAGCACACAAATTCTTTGTTAGTTCAACCAACTATTGGAACCAAGAGAAAAATCAATGAGCTTGTTAAAGATTTCCTAGTAAACATGAATGGATTCAACACTAAGGCATATTTGAACATCATACCACTCAGGTCCTATGATTTATTGATTGGTATGGATTGGATATAAAAACAATGTTTTGTCTTAGATTTTCACAACAAGTATTTCACATGTCTTGATGAAGACAAAAAATCAAGGACAATTCAAGGTATTCCAAGGCATATATCTGTTAGAGATATTTCAACATTGCAGATGATTTTTTTTTTAGAAAAAGGTGACAAATATATGCAGACCATATGGATTATCCAAAGAAGGATAGGGAGACAAGTCTTGGAGATTATCCAGTCTTGAAAGGATATGAAGATGTGTTTGGGGAATTTCCAGGATTTCCACCAAAGAGGGACATTGATTTCTCTATTGACTTAATACCTAGAGCTGCCCCAATGTCCAAAGCTCTCCATAGAATGAGCACCGTATAAATGAAATTTTTTCAAATGCAACTAGAAGAGTTGTTAAAGAAGGGGTGCATACACCCAAGTGTCTCTCCTTGGTGTTCCCTAGTTCTTTTTGTGAATAAAAATGATGGAACTCTAAGGATGTATATTGACTTAAGACAATCAAACAATGTTATTATAAAGAATAAGTATCATTTTCCAAGGATCAATGATATTTTTGATCAGTTGAAGGGAGCACATATATTTTCCAAGATCGACTTGAGATCATATTATGATAAAGTAAGGATTAGAGAAGAAGATAATAGAAAGACAACTTTTCAGACAAGGTATGGTCACTATGAATTTGTGGTGGTTCTTTTTGGGTTGACAAATGCACCTACTACATTTCTGTATCTGATGAATGGAGTATTCATAGGTTACTTGGATAAGTTTTTTATTGTCTTCTTTGATGACAATTTTTTTTATTCCAAGACATAAGAGGAACATGAACAACATTTGAGAATGGTTCTTCATGTGTTAAGAGAGCATAAATTGTATGCCAAGTTGAGCAAGTGCACTTTTTTTTATCAAAAGCAGATCCATTATTTGGGTCACATTGTTTCAAAAGAGGGCATATAAGTGTTCCAAAAGAGATTGAAGCAATAAATATCAGTTGGCCAGTGCCAACAAACATTTTAGAGATTAGATCATTTATGGGCTTAGATGGTTACTACAAGAGGTTAATTGTAGGATCCCCCAAGATTGCACACCGAATAACATCTTTGCAAAAGGAAGGAGTAAAATTTGAATCACTTGAAGGATTTATTAACTAGTGCACCTATTTTAAAGGTTGCAGGTTCAAATGAATAATTTGTTGTGCGCGTAAATGCATGCAAGGAAGGAATTGGTGGAGTCCTTATCGAAAATGGCATGCAGTTTGTTATGAGTCCATAAAATTGAAGGAGCATGAAATAAATTATGCTACACATGACTTGGAGTTGGAAGCCATAGTACATGTCTTAAAAATATGGAGGCATTATTTGATGGGAATTTTTTTTTAATCGAGGACAAAGCATAGTGGTCTGAAATACTTTTCTGAACAACCAACACTAACTGCCAGACAAATCAGACCACTAGAATTTCTCAATGAATACAACTTCGAAATCAAGCACATCAAGGGAAAATAGAATAAAGAGGTTGATGCACTCAAAAAAAGGGTGCATGAAATGCATGCTACAACCACTAGTATGTGCATGACAAATTTGAAAGGCAAAATTTTAGAGGATGTAATAGTAGACCAACCTTATGTGCAAGTCAAAGGAAGATTACAATAGAACAATGTGCAATGAAAATATAAATATTACAAGCAAGAAGAGGATGGAATCCACCTTTTCAGAAACAAATTTTATGTTCCCAATTCTAAAAAATTGAGGAATTTAGTTCCAAAAAGAGATGCACAATGTGTAGTGTCCCCATTTTTGGATTCCCTTGCTCTATAGTTGGAGGTGACCTTATGGGTTTATGTCAACCTGACCAGAGGGGTAAATTGAGGTTAACAGTGAGATTAGACAGTTTGGAGGAGATATATGATGCTCTAAGAGGCTCCCTTATCATCCTTTATCATCAAGATCATTCCCACGCAATTAGATTTCGATTCCATTGCATTTTGATCATTCCCGTAATTTGGGAGTGTTATTGAGCATAATTTAATGGAATTTGCTAAGGTTGTCACTTTAATAAATTATATGAGAGGGACACCTTAGTGTAATAACTCGTTTGAACTGGGAGGAACAAATATAAAGTTTGAGATGATAAAAAAAGTGACTTGCAGTGGCTGGAAAGGCTTTAAAGTCAAATAAATCACTTTTTAGAGTAAAAAGGTTTTCTTAAATTAATAAAGTGATTTTATGAGAAAATATTAAAGATGAATTAACAGTCACTTGAGGGGAAAAAGTTGAAAAGGGGTATAAAGGAGATATAGGGGCTCATATTATCTCATTATGTGATTGATCATTTTTTCCCATTGGTTTGGAGAAATCTTGGAGCCTTTGGGGTTTGGGGGAAACCCTTGTTTGATTGGTTTTGGTGGTGAAACTATCCACCCTAGCTAATCCGGTTTCAGTGGTGAGATATTCCACCCTAGTCATTGGTGGGGAGATCATATAGATATTATGTTTGGAACTTATTACTACAAAGATTCATTGGTTGGCTTCAGTTGGGGTTTATGGAGCCATAATTCTTGGAGAGGGTGCATCACTTGGCACCATTGGTATTCATTTGTGTATAGAACACACTTGGTACTCCTTGGAATTAATTTTTGGGAAGGGCAAACTTGGTATTTCCTTGGAATTCACTTGGAGAGGGGTGCATCACTTGCATTCACTTGACATTATTTGGAGAGGGGCACACTTAGCATTTCATTGGAATTCATTTGGAGAGGGGTTGTTGTAGGGTTAAGAAAGGTCTACTTCCATACATTTCCGAAGAAAGGATCAATGTGATTGCTGGCCAACTTATTATACGTCAAACAAAGTAAATCAAAGAGAGGTCACTACCATATCAAGGGTGTTGTTTTTACAAGGTTATTTCCATGTCTGAAAAGAAGATAAATCTGATGTATTTTCTGAGCTTACTGTTGTTATAACAATTTTTTTTAGTTGTCATCATTTCCATCCAATTTATTTTTATTTTGTTGGCATTGAATAAAGTAAATTTGTATTTGTGTGTCAAATGCCTTATGGGTTTATTGCAACTGTTTGACAAAACAAATTTGAAACAAATGAACTCAAAAACCTATCAACAGTAAATCAAAGTTCCTAGCAACAGTCTTAAAAGGGTTACTACAGTTTATTGTGAAACTGTTGGATGAAATGACTAAGTCAGGAAACCATTAAAAGTACTACAAAAATAACATAAATACACTTAAATAGCTACACCAGTGAAGTGGGATTTTGTCATCAAAGTGTTTGAAGAAATGTCTATACTACTAAACTAAGAAAAAGTCAAAAAATTAGTAAGGGAAATTACAATGGTATCAGATCTTGTGATCCTCCCAACTTGTGAGGGTGTACAAGATTGTCTATGTAAAATAATCAAAACAATATAGGGAATAATGGAGCTAGTGGTTTAAAGAGACAACATAATAACATAAAGGACACGAAGAGAAGTTTACAAGGTGTTTGAGGGAATATATGGTGCTTAGTGAGGTATTTACACAAGCATGTCATTCAATTAATTTTGTACCATCAAACATCCTGAGTGGTATGGACCCAAGTATTAGTGGAAAATAATAAGGTGAAGGTGCCAAGGAAAGAGCTACTAGTTTCTTAAGATTCATATGATTCTAAAATTGAGTATGATGACACAACACATATTACACCTTTAGGGTTGTCCTATGAGGCCCATAACACCAACGCACATGATGGACATGTTGATGGTGCACAAGGTGAAGTGTCCCAATCTATCTATGTTGAGGATTCAATATCATACCTTAGTAATGACTCTCATGATGATGAGGGTGTGTGAGAACCTAAGTATGATGAGGATTCAACACCTTATCCTATATATGATACTTATGACGATGTAGGCATGATTGTACCTAAATATGACAAAGATTGGGTATTTGAAAAATTGTCGGGGGATATGGATCCGTCTTCTTATGAGCCATTTGTAGAGGATGAAAAAGGAGAGGATAATTTTTACGATGATAATATACATGATTCTGTAATGTCCCCATTTTTGGATTTTCCTACTTTACAGTTGGAGGTGACCTTATGGGTTTATGTCAGCCTAACTATAGGGGTAAATGGAGGTTAACATGGGGATAATGTGAACTGGAATATTTATATGTGGCCCATTATAGTACATTCACCTTATTTCATCATCAGGATCACTTTCGCATAGTTCATTCTTGGTTCCTTTGCATTTTGACGATTACCGTAAATTAAGGGTATTATTAGGTATAAATTAATTAAATGCACCAAATGTGTCATTTGGGTCATATTGTTGGAGGGAAAACCTTCATGTAATAGCTCGTTGGAAGTGAGATGAAAATATCTAAAGGTTGGGATGATGAGAAGGGAACTACTGGCGTCAGGGAATGACTTACAAGCCAAGTAGTCACTTTCTGACACTAAAAATGGGTTATAATGTGATTATTAATATTTAAATGAAAATTAAAAAGGGAAATAAAGGTCATGTGGATTTCGTCAAAGGAGGAGATATCTAGAAGCGGTTTAGAGAAGTATAAAGGAACAATAGCACCTCACCTTCCTCATTATGATTTGATCTCTTACTTGGAGTGCTCTTGTGAGGTGAGTTTTCATTAGGGTTTTGACAAAACCCTTCCATTGTGGGTCTAGTTTCGTTGGTGCAATATCCACCCTATATAGACAGAGAAAGGGATCCATTCAATATTTACATTGGATCTTCATCTTATTGTAGGTTGTATTTAGTCTAGAGAATA
The DNA here is from genome assembly GCA_010110895.2 of Picea sitchensis. NCBI lineage: Eukaryota > Viridiplantae > Streptophyta > Pinopsida > Pinales > Pinaceae > Picea > Picea sitchensis. Next base: position 15,199 of record SNQJ01S0139660.1, on the reverse strand, counting down.
TCAATTTGCTTGGAGGGTTTGTGGAGATTTGTGAGGAGGTCAATATAGTTATTTGTATGACCATGGACAAGGAATTTCTTGTGGCTCCCTTGAGGGCCTATTTAATATTTGTGTAGGCCATAAGGTTGTGAGGAGGTCAAGACTGTCTCATAAAGGAGTTTGTGGTTTCTTGTAGGATCGATTCTCCTATTCTGCGTATCCTTGAGAACTTGAGGAAGTCATGGTGCTTGGGAGGTTCACTATGTTTTTTTTTTAGGAAGATCGACCCTCCCCTTATTTTCCTGAGGTTATAAGGTGTTGCATAGTAGGGAAAAATACCTTGAGAAACCACGTGGGATAGGACAAAGGCCATGGACACATCTTGTGGATGCCACAAGGGTTTTGAGGGACAATATGTCCCCTTTTGCAGAGCTGTGAGTTATAAAGGAGGTCATGGGAGTCTCTTATAGGCTGAGAAGGTTTGGGAGAGAGCCATGGGCGCTTGGAGATAAGTTTAGGGATATTGTAGCAGTAGGCGAGAGAAACAAAGGGTTTGGAGGAGTGTGGAGAAAAATGGTAGTAGATATTGAAGAGACAAGGAATTATTTCCCAGGTTTTGGATTGTTGTTTGTGTGTTTTGATATGTTGCAGTTGCATAACAACCCCTAGATGTTGTATTGTTGTTGGATTTTCTCATTCACAATAAAAATTCCCACATTGTCTCTTATATCTCATGAGTATACTAGATGCATGCAATATGTTTGACAAAATTCCCATAAGTAGAATACATGAAAACTATTGGGAATCAACATAAAAACACTTGTAATGCAAAGTATTTGATGAAACACACAACCATAATTCACCATAAATCATAATATCCTATCCTATAATCATTGGGGATATTATAGAGTCCCATCATTTGACAGGTCAATGTATGGTAAGTAAAGATTGCATGGAATCATCTAGTGAGTTAGTTTTTGTTGATGGAGATGGTATTATTATATATGGAAACACATTAGAGAATATATTGTGTGACAACCCATACCACTTGGATGAAACTGAATAAAGTCCCTTAACATTGCATGATTTGGAGGATCAATTATTGGTCACATAGGAGAAAATTGTACAAGTGTTGACAAGGGAAGATGTTGCTCATAGATTCATTGAATCTCTTATTTGGAAAACCTAGATGGAGGAGAGAAAAAAATGAGTTGTAAGAAGTGGAGTCACTAGTGCACAATTACAAAAAATCAAATAAGCACTAGAGAAAATGAAATCATATTACTTGCAGGTGTTCATGGATAGGGACATTTTTCTCAAGTTCACCGAGGACAAGGAGAGAGAGGTTGAGGAACTTCACTACCATCTAAGTAGGGATCATTCTTTATTATACACAATAGAAAATGAGATCACTATTGCAGCTGCACTTGGGGAACAAGAAGGATATAAGGATCAACATGAAGGTGAACTCTCAAATTATGATGGAGAGGCATATTGTAGCCATGAGATAGCTACTATAGAAGGCTATGCAAGCAGTCCATTTCACACATATGATTTTTTTACATCATGATGGATTTGATGTGTTCTATGAGGAGGATCTGGGTGAGGAAAATCACTATGCTCAAGATTATGTGACTTATCATGAGGTTTTGTTTAGGAATATCCCTAGATTGTTGATTTTTCATGAATATATTAGTATGCAGTAATTGGAGCACTTTATGTTTTGGTACACAGGTTTTTAGTTGTCACATTGTTGATTAGTGGTTGCTCTATTATTGCAATATTATCGATAGTTGATTGCATGGGCTTGTAGGTATATGATTGTCACTGCAATTCTTGGAGTGTGATCATTGGCACTGATGATGTGATATGTGATGTATATCCTCCTTCCTTGAGGATTTATGATGATCCATTTGTGATATGGGATAATGAGGTGTATTTAGTTGAGTTGTATTGTGGGTCACCCATGATCATTGGAGGTTTACTTTTTGCAGTGGACTATGGTAGATTGGTTCATTTTGGGTTGAAAATTTATCTTGGTTTACTAAGTCATGGAGTGGATATCATAGATGTTTATATTGCAAGAATCAATAGTTGCACTCTTGGAAACATGGTGGAGTTACTCCTTGTGTTCAAATTTATATACAATGTTTGTTGCAGGGCCTACATGTGACTAATGATGATGGGATACACTTTCCATGGGAGGTTATGTACCTTAGGATTGTTTTTTTTACCACTATTACCTTCTTTGGAAGATTTCATAGAGGTCCATATGATATGTTGCAGGTGGAATAGAGAGATATGATGAGTAGGATTTAGTGTCCTACTGAGTTGATGGATTGGAGGAAGGCATTTCTAGCCAAGAACATAAGTAGAGATTGTAGCATGGCCCAAAGTTTTTTAGTTTTGCAGTAAAAGCTTTTCTTGGAAATTATTGCAACTTGAATATTCATACTTACACAACTACAGATCCGAGCAATTTCTGTCCCAACAAACTATTGGTATAATTAGATTTGATTATCATATGGAGACATCGATAGGTTCAAATAATTGATTTATTTGTTGGTTGGAGGTTTGAGCACCACATCAGTATTACTACTTATATTCAGATTGCACTTGTGTTTGTAATAGTAGATCAGTTTACAATGACATTTATTTTGGGGTACTGTAGTGTGTTGAGACTTGGTCCATTCATATTTCGAGGATTATCAATGTGACATGACAATAATCAATAGGTATTGGGATATCTCCCTTGGTAGGGTTCGATTTCTTCCTAGTGAGGCCACCATTACAGCAGGAGGATGAAACTATATATTAGTGCAGGGACCACATTTCCTTTACAAGGTCGAGTGTTTTTACGTGGATTGATTTTATTTTGGTGGAGGGACAAGATCATTGATGTAGAGGCCCAACTTCATTTTGTAGCATTTGGGAGTGGTGGACTTCTAGTTTGGTTGTGGGATCCGAGAATTCATCTACTTGATGGGTTGCTTTAGATTTTGGTGAAGATCCATAGAGTTATGACAATGATTGGTTTGTTTCCTTTTTGGGATGTCATGGAAGGAGATTCTGAGACTTATTCTATTTGGTGGGACAAACTTCCTTTTCCGATATTAGAGATTGAGTATGGCTGTAGATTTTCAGGCTATGACTTCACTTGGATTCCCATGCAAGATGCTATTCATGGTAGAAGGTTTATCGCTTACATGTATTTCATCTTGGGGTTGTAGGAGAGGAGGATGCAGACTAGGAATGATGGTCAAAAAGTTATGATCAAAGTGTCACAACGCCAACATGGTGGTTACTTTTTGAGATTTTCATGGGACCTTGGGATTACATGGTTTGACAGTTTGACATCTGGTATAGATGGGAGAGTAAATTTTTACTATCATGAGCCCACTCCCATAGTGCATTGAACAGGTTTTCTAGGAGGGAGATTCTATGAGGGGTGGAATGCGTTTTCACAATATTTGATTGATCTCTTGATCGATGGCCTTCAAAAGGTCTATTGTGTTAGTACCTTGTAGGACAGTGCTTTGAGGAGAGGGTGCTTCACATCTTCCAGGTTGGTCTAGGACCCTAGGATCATTCTCAGTTTCAGTTTGGTTCAACTTATTGATCATAGGGTTGTGATGACATTGCTTGAGGAAAGAAATATTTGGGAAGGGAGGACTGCAATGTCCCCATTTTTTTATTCCCCTTCTCTGGAGTTGAAGGTGACCTTATGGGTTTATGTCATCTTGAACAGATAGGTAAATTGAGGTTAACTATGAGCTTGATAAGTTTGGAGGAGTTATATGATGATCTTAGAGGATCTCTTATCATCCTACATAATCAGGATCATTCCTGCGTAGTCAGATTTTGATTCTATTGCATTTCAACCATTCCTGTAATTTGGGAGTGTTATTGAGCAAAAAATAATGGAGTTCACTAAGGTTGTCATTTTAATAAATTATCTGAGGGAAACCTTAGTGTAATAGCTCATTGGAAATGAGAGGAAAATATTTAAATGTTTAGATGATAAAAAAAAAGTGACTTCTAGTGGATGAAAAGGATTTAAAGTCAAATAAATAAATTTTTAGAATATTTTTTTTTTTTTAATTAATAAAGTGATTTTATGAAGAAAAATTAAAGATGAATTAAAATTCACTTGAGGGAAAAAGGGTGAAAATGGGTATAAAGGAGAGATAGGGGCTCATATTCTCTCATTATGTGATTGATCATTTTTTCCCATTGGTTTGGAGAACTCTTTGATCCTTTTGGGTTTGGAGGAAACCATTGTTTGATTGGTTTCAGTGGTGAGATTATACACCCTAGCTAATCCATTTTTGGTGGTGAGATATTCGACCCTAGAAATTGGTGGGAGATCATCTATATATTCAATTTGGAAATTATTGGTACATAGATTCATTGGTTGGATTTAGTTGGGGTTTGTGGAGCCATAGTTCTTGGAGAGCGCACATCACCTGACATCCTTGGTATTCATTTGTGGAGAGAGCGCACTTGGTAGTCCTTGACTTTCATTTGTAGGAAGGATGTTGAGGAAAATATATGAATTTATCTTACTCAAGCATTTTCGAATCTTCCTTGGCTAAGGAAAGATAGCCGAGAATATTATCCTATGTTTATAGCCTCAAAAAGTGTTTCCAATACCACAATTATTAATTACGAGGGCTTATGATGATTTATTAAAATAAAATATTGTTGCAAAATATAACATTTTTATATAATTTTTTGAATATAATAGATTGCAAAAAAGTAAATGTGGAGATCAAAAGAAAAAATACCAAGTCACATATTAACAAAGATGAGACATAATAGCAATCACTTTATTTCATTCCAAGAAATCAAAAGAATCATTCTCTTTACAAAAATCCCCGTGGGGGCATGGACCAAGGTCAAACTTAGATATCTTCGATGAAAACCATACAAAAGGACTCTGACAAGAAGTAAAAACTGAACTTTAAAATCTGGATCAGCTTGCCACAAACTAATGCCCACTTGACTCTGCAAAATATCCTTTATCAGTCATGAAATTTAATTCATAAACACACAAGT
>SNQJ01S0139660.1:0-10112 GCA_010110895.2 Picea sitchensis | reverse complement strand
AACCATACAAAAGGACTCTGACAAGAAGTAAAAACTGAACTTTAAAATCTGGATCAGCTTGCCACAAACTAATGCCCACTTGACTCTGCAAAATATCCTTTATCAGTCATGAAATTTAATTCATAAACACACAAGTCTACACAGACTATCAAAGACAGATCAATACCTATGAAACAATCATCTGAATGATATGGTTCAACTTTGAACCTTGTTGTCTACAATAGGACCCTGCTGTCATAAAAGAGAATTAGGATTTTAATGAATTGAAGAATGAATGAAAACTGAACTATCTCAATAAAACTCAATAGAAAACATTAATATGCTTCTCCTTCTATTCTCTACTTGTTCTTCCTTCTCATTTGGATTTTATGCATTCCAAATTAGTTGAAGTAGTTCAACTACCTCATTTAGTTAAGTTAGCTAAAACTCAACTAACTTTTAGTTTAGGGGAAGAATTAATAATAATAATAATAAAGGGTCTTTTATTAAATAATAACTAGTAGGTGGGACCCCTTGTGACTCCCTTTATTTTCTTAACAAAAATAAACATAATTAGACAATCAATCAAACACATCCCTCCTTGTGGCTCCCATAATCATTTCCACAATTTGAAATTTGAATATCAGTGATATTTCAAATTATATTCACACATACAATATCCACAATATCCAAAAACAGTGTGTTGTCCAAAACTTTCAGCAGTCCACTGTCCTCAATAAATCAATAATAAACACATAATCAAAAACCATATTTTCCACTTCGAGAGACAATTATTTCTTTGTTGTTTCTATCCCCTTTTGAATTCCCTAAATTAGCATTAGGTTAGGTGGAAACTTGAGGCTTGATGTCACTAATGACATGGGATCATTCATCTCTCAAGTGCATGCAAGATGATACTAACTTGGCCGAGTCACTTGAAGGAGAGGAGGGAGAAACATCAACTTTACCTTTATCATGCATACGGTGGGACTCACTTTTAAGTATTTTTCTTGCATGGGAGGACTATATAGGTGAATGTGCAGGGGAAATATGAACATTTGGGTTAACAGGTGGTGGAGGAGGAGGTAACGACAAATTTGGCCAGCCATGATGGTGGGAGACTGTTGGGTGAACAATCTCCTGCCATCCATTATTCTCAGGAACTTTAGGTTGCAAAGATACATGAGGGGGAACAGGGATACCAGGAACATGTTGGGTCTAGAAGGGAGGCCTCTCTGGCCTAGGATGAACTATCCCTTGTCCAATCCAATTGAAAAATCCATCTTGAAAAATATGGTTTAACTCTTGAGGATCGACATCGAAATGTATTGAAAATATGGGCCTTCTAGGCCCTCTATTCCATTTTCCTCTTCCCCTATTGTTTCAACCATGACTTCCTCTGCTGAAGAAGATCATCCTGTATGCAACAATTATTAGCAACTAGATCTTAAGTAGACCATACATGACATTCTATTAATATGAAATAAAGTTTGGCTCAAAAATTAACATCAGAACCATGGAATCCAATCCATAAAATTTATTTAATAATTGTCAAATGAGAAGGGGGTGAAATAGGGTTCATGGGATCTCTGGGGGGATTATAATGAGCGAAAAAGTGAGAAAATGAGAGAGAATTAGATGGATATTTTTCATAAAATAAATTAAATCAATCAACTATCATATCTCTATTTGAAATTTAACCCAAAAAGCATCCGCTTCCAAGACCAAAACATTCACTGTTCCTCAATTTCATATAAACTGCTTGCTGTCTCAATAAAGCAATTTAATTTCCTAGAAATATTCCATTTATAACAATGAGTGTATTATGATTTATACAACATTTCCAATTCAACAGTAACAATGTAACCATTTGAACCACAATACTGCATGTGCTAACACTGATCTCTTCTTTTAAAATAAACAAAATATTCACAACAAGCCTTGTTATCTATGTCCAACATTCATATTTGGTAATCAATAATAAACCCATGATAAACAATCAATAGTCACTGTCCTTTAACAAAAATCGGACCTGATTTAAGCACACATAGGTCTCTTTTAAATTCATCGTCAGACTTAAGAGCATGCTTGATTAACCAATCATATGCAGGTCTCTATCATATAATTGACACAATCTTGATTTGACAACAATATTCAACCCAAAAAGAAAGTAACCCTAAGCTTGATCTATGTGTGCATCAATATATACAGACTTCCTCTTAAAAGGAATGACCCACGTAACCATATGATGTATGAAGAGAACAAAATGATATTTCCACACAATTATCTCTTTTAAAATTTGATAGAATCATGATCGTGCTTGGTGAAATAATCACTCACACATGTTCCTTATTAACTTAAATCTAATCATGATCATGCTAAAATTAAACACAGTAATAAAGACCATCATCGAATAGAAGGGAAGCTCTCTAGCAATAGATAATCATATATTCTTTTTCTTCTTCGTTCAAATGAATTCATCATAGAGAGAACCCATAGAGATTTGACCAAGAGGATGGTTCTTGAAGCGAGGGAGACTGTACCCTTAACATTTCCACAATCATTAAACTGATAACCCAAACTTGACAAACCCCAGAAGGTTCCCAAGGAAGGTAGAAGTTAAGTCAGAATCCAAGTCAACTCTTTAGAAATTAAATGCAGAGAGGCAACAAAAGTTTGTTTGTCTTTAGAAAATGTAGAGAGCTCATAGTATTTTACATCCTCATATCCATTTACCACCGAGTAACAACCTCAAGCCAAAAATATAATCCCGAATGAAAAGAGGGCCATGCTCTTTAAAAACACCACCGTCCTTCAAATTATAACCCCAATATTTTGACATAACCATAAGTGAATGTCCGAGTGGAGAATAAATCAATTCGAGCTAACCAATCCAGACACACATAGATGCCTCTAGTTTTTTTTTTTTTGCAGAGAGGAATGAGGGTTAATTTAACAATGAAGGGCACTCACAAACACAGAGAGACCATGTCTCTTTCCAACACCCAGGAGATTGATAAATTTTGACAGCAATTGATAGTGAGGCCACACAACATAACAATCGACATTAAGTCAGAGATGAGAGAGTGGGTGTGAAAATTCTTTTTGAAAATAATGTCAGTACACAACTCACATCAACTCAATATATACACAGGCCTCTACTAAACATTTTTGGCCAACCAAGATTGGACTGTGGAAATATTTCAATGAAATGATAGTCAAGAACGAGTCATCAAATAATAGTTTGAGTCTTAGAAACAATAACCACACCACTATTGACTAATGAATTGCAACTTGGATAAAGAATCATAACGACAACCAAGAGGGAAAAAGAGTTGACAACAACTGATACACATAATGGTGGTTAAAACCCATCAACCATAAAATACAGATCTCATTGCACCACTGATACCATTATTTGATAGAGAACCATCATAAAAAACCAAGCTGACTAAGTAAATAACCAATGCACAAACTTTATAATCAACAACACCGATTACTTCGCTTACAAATGCCAACATTTTGCAGTAATCATATAGAACCCAAAACACAATATTTACACTCAGTCAAAAACTCAAGAAAACACAGAACCCATGCAATCCTGAGCCACCATTTGATTTATAATATAGAGAGTCCATCATGGATGGAAAGATAAGAGTTATACCTGTGAGAAAATCACTTCAATGATGAACTAGTCAAGTTTTCTCCTTCCAATCCTGAAAACATGGAGCTTATACAACCAACAAAGAAACAATGCAACTATGCTAGGGTGATGGGCTCAAGGGAGGTTTGTAGTGATGTTTAGTAAATGCATGTCGCTTCCTTACCTGGACCTATTCAATTTCATGTATGATCCAACCCACTAACACAATATCCACCATTAACCTCAAACCATATCCAATCTAAAATTCAATGCCATATCGTTTGTATAGATCCAATACCATAACTATGGTATAGTGCGCCACCCAAGACATATATGTTAACCTTATGCCATAACTTCAACAATAATCATATATTAACATTACCATATGTGCCTCCATTCAATTCTTTAATAAAAAATTGCATAATCATTTAACCAAAACACATAGCATAATAGCTAGTTCCACCATTTCACAAAGGTTTAAACGTAATCTTATTTCCATAGCTTTAGAACTTTTGCATAGTTTTTCCTTTTGTTTTGATCAAGTTCCCATTTTATTGATTTTTTTTGCATAGATCATATATGAATTAGTAATCAAGGTTATAACATAACACAACATAGCACCTATAAACAACATGATCCTCATACCCATGGAACTATTCTGTATTGTATGTAAATACCAACAACATTGAGCAATAATGCATCAACCACCCATTCATCACATCAAATGAAACCAAGACTGCATCATCAACTGTATAAGACTGTGTAGGCAACATCATACTAGCAACAACATATAAGCGTAACATGTCTATCTTTGTGCCTCTAGTCTACAAGGGGGTCCCACCTAGTAGTATTATATTATTATCATAATTAAATAATAGATCTTAGCAATCCTTTGCAAGCATAATTCATCGTTTCGATTTTAATCGTCAACAAACTGGAGAATCCACAGGGAAATCCGTTTCCAACAGATTAAGAACTCAGAATGTCTAGTTTTGCAGACTATGTAACATTAGATCAAGAAGATATACATCAGAATGATTATGCAACAGGGGGAAGTGAGCGGATTTAAGGGAAAAAATAACTGATAATTTGGGAACAACTCATGGAAATTGTTAAGTATGAGGGGGTTTATCCTTGTAAGCATAATCATTCGATTAATCATAGTAAAGAATTCTTGACTTCAAGGAGAAATTTTTTCTGATATGCTCTTTTGAATCTTGAAGTGAATGGAAGAAAAGGAAAGAAGAAGAGGGATAAAATCAACCATCTTATATAACAATAGTTGAAGTAGTTAACAATTTCAATGATGCTTTCAAGGGGAACATCATGACAACTATGTAACCTGATTGTTATTGATTAACAATACTTTGCAGAGTAACGTTGTTGTGGCAAAACTGATCCAACATTTTATTTTGACAAGAAATTAAGTAAAAAAGAAACAAAATAGAAAGAAATGAAATAACATAAATGAAACAATAGAATTGAAATAAGCATAAATGAAATAACAGAAATGTAAAATCGAAGCAAATAAAACAAACTATAATACAAAAAATATTCCATACATCGTTAACAATTTTAAGCTGGTTCCACGTAGTGTTTTAAGTGGGAACCATTAGTTCGATAGGAAAACAATCGATCTTGTAAGTTCTTTAGGATGTAAGAGTTTTAGCCTAGGACAAAAGTGATCTTAAAGGACCCAACCATAATTTTTGGAACTTTGAATGCCTTCCTCTATCAGCATGAGCCGAATCCCACAACAATACTTTCTCATTAACCTTAAATTTGATAGCCTTGACACTTTTGTTGAAATACCTTTTAAAAGTCTGTTGTCTTCTCCTTATATTATCCAAGGCAAATGTCCTTTGCTCCTCTAAAGCCAAAAGTGCATTCATTCTTTGAGAAACATCATAATAATTTAATTCTTTGACCTGTAGCATTAACATTAGGGAGGAAAGTTCTAGCTTGGTAGGAAAAATGGATTCTTGACCATAAACAAGATGGAAAGGAGTGCAAATACTACTCACCTTGGTGGTAGTGCGATATTCCTAAAGGGCGTAAGTGAGGAGAGTGTACCATTGACAAGGCTTATCTTCAATGAGCCTCTTGATAATTCTAACCAAATTCTTGTTGGTAGACTCAACCTGCCCATTACCTTGCGGATAATAAGATGATGAGGTAAAATGTTTAACCCCCAATTTAACTAAAATCTGGTTCATCTTAGCATAAATAAAGGCGGGTCCATTGTTTGTAATAATTTCCATAGGAAGACCAAATCTGGAAAAAATATTAGTTTCAAGAAAAGAAATCACCTGCTCATCCTGTGAAGGCTTAAGCGAGACAACTTCAGTCCATTTCGTTAAATAATATGTAGATGTCAAGATAAAAACTTGCTCTGTTGAATATGGAGGATTAATAGGACCAATAAAGTCCAAACCCCATTTTGAAAAAGGAAATTCAGGGTGGACATGTTGTAAAGGCCTAGTAGGAAGACGTTCTTTCCCAGAAAAATTCCAGCACTTGTCACAAGATCTTGAAACATTATAAGAATCATGAAATATTGAAGGCCAATAGTAACCTTTCCTGATAATCTTAAAAGCAGTGGTTTTAGCAGAAAAGTGACCTCCTACATGAATAACAGAATTTGAAGATCCATGAGTCTCTTGCAACAATTTATGTGCTTCCTCATTGTTCACACAATGAAGTAACATACCATCGACAAATCTCCTAAACAAGAAGTCTCCTATAATTACATATCTAGTAGATTCGAGGCAGATCCTTCTTCTTTGATGAGTATCTAAGTTGTCTGGACATCTTTGATTTTGCAAGTAATACACCAGATATTTATACCAAGGATGTTCATACATAGGAAGGATTTGATTGTCAATGTAAAATAGTGTTGATAGAGAGATATCTTGTTCATCAATTTCTTCACTTATTTCAACATGTTGGGCTAAGTGAAGGGCTAAGTCACATTCCTTGATAGTTTTAGAAGTCATGATGGTTAGAACATGATCCTAAATCTTGGAAAGCCAATGTTCAAGCTTCCCTGAAAGATAAGTCTGTGAGAACAAAAACTTGACAACAGGTAAAGGGAATTTTACTAGTGTATGCTTACCTAAGATGAAGTGGAAAATTTTTGCAATAGCTTTAACAATAAAGAAAGCATGGTTTTCAATAAAAGAATATTTAAACTCATCATCTGAAAATCTTTAACTGATGTAAGCCACTAGTTTTTCATTACCTTGGTCATCACATTGCATGAGGATAACAAAAACTACTTCCTCTATGGCATTAGTATATATCATAAATTCTTTCTCAAAATCCGGCTTCGCAAATAACGGTGCATAACTGATTGCCTTCTTGATCCCTACGAAAGAATTTTCGACATCATCTGTACAAGAAAAGGAACGATCTTTCTTAAGAACATTATGAATTGTATTGACCATTACAACAAAATTAGGAACACACCTATGGACAAAGTTAATAACACCCATAAAGGCTTGAACCTCCTTCTTGGAAGTAGGAGCAGGAAGATTTAGGATAGCAACAATAATTTTGGGATCTATGCTTATTCTTGAATCAAAGACAATGTGTCCAAGGAGCTTGCCCTTGGTAATGTCGAAAATAGACTTAGAAGGATTTAAAGAAATGTCAAATTTCCTACATCGCATGAGAATATTTTTAAGATGATTGAAATGATCTGATCGATTTTTAGAATACACAATTAAGTCATCAAGATAAATCTAAATAATTTTACCGATCAAATCATCAAAAGCTATTTGCATAGCTCTTTGAAAAGTGGCACCTGCATTAGATAAGCCAAAAGGCACATGTTCATAAATGAAAGTGCCCCAACGCGTAATAAAAGTGGTTTTATATTTATCTATCCTTTTCACCTTGATTTGATTGTAACCAGAAAAATCGTCAAGTAAGGACATCATCTGTGACCCTGCAACTTGCTGCAAAATCATCTCCATATTATGGAGAGGAAAATGGTATTTAACGCTGGCCCTATTCAATGTGCGAAAATCAACACATAGTCTAATATGACCTGTCTCTTTCCAAACGAGAACCAAATTAGAAACCCACTCAGAATACTTAACAGGGAAAATTGTTCTAGCCTTCAAGAGTTTTTCCAACTCCTTTCAAATAGTTGCTTCTAGTGCAGGGTTAATGGGTCTTTGTTTTTTCCTAACTGGTTTTACGCCTTCCTTGATAGGAATGGAATGTTGTACAATAGTAGGATCAAAACCACGAAGATCCTCATAAGATCAAGAAAAAACATCTTGAAATTCACCAAGCAACTTAGTGAACTTCAATTTTTCTTCATCAGAACATTGGACACCTATTTTAACGTTCTTTGGAGACTCAGGTGTTCCAATTTTCAAGGAAATGGTTTCACCCACTTTCCTTTTTGACTCCTCTTCTTTATGTTTTTCTTTGTTTCCTACATCGCTTGATGAAAATGAACTTTCTAGAGGATTCAAGCCCTTAGGAATTTTTTTATCTTCCATGGATATAATTTCCTTAGGCTTATAAGGTTCATTTTGAATGAAAGCAAAAATGCTCTCATCACTAGAGAATACCTGCCATGACTCTACATTGTTAAGGATATCCAGATGATACAAATATTGAAAGGTGAAGTCAAGTCTTTGTGAAGAAGTTGTTGATTAGGGGAGGCTGCAAAAACAACTAACCTGACAGCCATTGAAATCAATTCCCTTTTAACATGAGTGATGTTGAAACATAACAAGTTTGAGATAAGTGCCCAAATAGTTTGGGTGTAATGTTTCATTAACTTGTTTCTAGGAGAATATATCTTACGTACAAGGTTTACAACAAGTTCAAAATCCCCAAAAACCGTAAGGTGACCACAACCTAGATTATAGGCATTTTCAATGCCTAGCAGTAATGCTTCAAATTTAGTGACATTGTTTGTGCAAGCAAACTCTAACCTATAGGAAAAGTTATGAATTTTACCCACAAGAGAGTACAATATAATACCAGCTCCGTTTCCTTCATTGGATCATGAACCATCAAAGTGCATATGCCACATCCCATCCTCTATGTTGATTTGTTCCAAGGAAGTGTTGTCCTCATCTGCAAAGATGGAGTACACTCCTAGGTCCTCCTAGATATAATTCACATTAGCCTATCAGATGCTTTCTATATAAGGTGAAATTATCCCCTCCCTTAGGACTATGATTTTTTTACCATTCTGAGGAATGGATAAGTGTTTCCCGTTGAGTGAGAGGTATCCACCTGCCAAATCTTTCCAATCTCTTCCTAAGATGATCTAGTAATTACTCACTGGCATATCAATTACCTAAATATTAAGGGTTGTCCTTATTTTACGATGCACACACAAAACCAAGGTCACATCCTTGATTTCACCTATGGTCGTTTGTTGTAAACTATTATAAGAGAGAATTCTTCTGGAATTTTCATTTGTACAAGACAAGCCTAGATCTTCCATAATAATATTCTACATTACATTTGGGCTCGAACCATTGTCAATGAGACAAAAATGGGATATTTTATCCATAATCTTTACAGAAATAAAAAACAACGTTTTTTTGATAGTGTGTCTAAATTTATGTACACCTACTTTATTTACAGTTGAATCCTTGTCATCTACCTCTTCAGAGAGGTTGGCTACAATGGAATCTTTTCCTTCCATAAAAATTTTCAAATGTTTTTGTTGCTCATGGACAAAAACCATGTCCAGGAGGGTAGCATCAACTTTAATATTAGACAATTGATTGAGAATGTTGTATTTGGAAGAAGGAAGAGGGGAGGTAGTTCCTTAACTGCCAAGAGCCTTAGAAACATGAACAATAACAGCTGGTGAAGATGATCTTAGGATAGAAGAAGTGCGGGGAGGATCATATTTACCTTTTGGAGCATAGGATTTATTCCTAGTATTTATGATCATGACATCCTCTGGCTCTGCAAAGTCTAGGACAACAATAGTAGCTTCAGGTATTTTACCAAATATTTTATCTCTGGCACTCTTATTTACTTCACACGTACATTCCTAATGGTGTTCCTCGCAAAAGTTACACCAATTACGAGGCATGATGGCTTTAGGTTGAAATTTATTTTCATTAAGATTCTTAAAGGGTGGTGAAGAAGAAGATGAGGCCCCAGGGGTAAGCGAGGGGAAATTTCCTTTCTGCTCATATGCTATCATTCGATTATTCATGTCTTGTACAAGATGTAAGAGGGCAAACATATCCATATGTTTCACTAAGTCTCCCTTAGGAAGACCTATTCTTTTGAGTTGTTCTTCATACTCTAAACAAGTATGCAGAGCATAATCAAGGTTATCAATGTCCTTTTCCTCAAGCCTATGATGATAGGGAGAATGTTAAGAACCAAATATCAATATAGCATAGAAAAACCTCAGAAAAAGTACTCAACGCCTTGAAAAAAAGATAATTTCAGATAATAAGCCTCTTCGAGGGGGCAACCTCCTTTTACCCCACTT